>JAYESA010000007.1:135486733-135778109 GCA_036927795.1 Iris macrosiphon
TGGACTCTTCTTACTACACACCTACGAGTACAAAATTGAAGATGTCTAGGGCAGTACGAGATCGTTGAGCTCAAGCCACTGCTCATGCGACTGACCGCCAACTTGAATCGCTAACTATTACGCGGGTCTCTGACGAAAAGTTGTACAAAATTGACCTATGCATCCAACCCACAGGTACCAATGGACAGGGTTCATTCCAAAAGTCTTCCACCAGTACCTCTGGGCAAGTTCATGTACGAACCCCAGGTCCGGGGATGCCCGAACTAGCAAAGAAGATACAAAGGTAAAATACCCTTCGTACGACTTGCATGAAGTGATTACTCACAAGCACAAAGCGAGGGAAACCATTATGGCGTACGATATGTCATCTTCCATGCACTGATGTGCCAATATTATCATCGATTGTTGCTATAATAAAGCAGCAGTACTCACAAACAGGCAGTCGGCCTTCCGACGACAGCACCATAAAGCACCTACCCGGCAACAACCTGGAGATCAGGTGCAAGTATCAGAGAAAGAGGAGTTTCCCTCTGCCTCATGCTACTCAACTGGAAGGCTTCATGCTACCAAGGGAAGAAAGCAGTCAAACACCTCCAGTCCGACGCTCTCTACACTGCATCGTGAAGGTGATTACCCGGAGGGCTGATGACAACACCCGCAGAAGGCGACTTTCAGGGAACCTTCTCAAGGAGGAAGTTGCCAGCTCTTGGGGGTTGTTCTTTTTCAGAACCCCTGGGGGTAGCCCAAGCTGAGGTCAGTACCCCCTGGAGGTACGCAATAATATGGCGTCCTAAGGAGACAATGATCCCCATAGGAAAAACCCCGAGATCTCTGAGGGGATCTACATTATCAAGATGACATTATCTTCTACACTGGAGTTAATATCCCCTCCGAATTAGAGGAGTATACATTGTTACCTACTCTCCGTAAAGAATACCTACTACAAGGGTATGAAATAAGAGGCACGACTTCAACTGCCCCATCAGTTTCTCCTAAGTAAGGACGGTTTACATGGCTGACGATGAAAGCCCCGGTGATCGACTACGCCTTGTGGTGCTCGAGTCTATGATGCATATGATAAGGGAATCGATGCAAACCTTGACCCAGACTATGCTAGAAATAAAGGCAAACATGCCCCCCCAACAAGCAAGGGCGTCAGGACAAGCAAACTTGGATCCCGGGACCAATGGAGATTCAAACACAAACGCCCAATCCACAGGCGATAATCCTCCCCCGCCTGGCTCATCAGCGGCAGACGAGACCAAAAAAGCAATGAGAGAGGTCTAACAACTCCGGGCTTGCCTAGATTCTATGGGCAATCATGACTTATTCTGCGATCTTGCGGTACGACAACCATACCTGATAGAATGGAGGGACGTACCATATCCACCCAAGTATAAACCCTTCAACATCAACCTGTTCGACGGGAAGTCCTTCCCTCGCCGGTTCATGAGGTACTTTAAGATCACAAAGGGATACTTACCCCCACAGCGATGCTATCCTTACCAGACTCTTCGTCGGGTCATTGTCGGGAGTAGCTTTTGACTGGTTCTGCAGTCTAAAAGACAACTATATCTCTTCATTTGATGACCTCAAGCGTCTGTTCTTCAACAGATTCTATAAGGCTAGAAATAACATGATGATGTCATCTCTGATGGACATCGCCCAAGGTAAAAAAGAGCCAACATGAAACTACATCGAGCGATTATGACATGCGGCACTAAAGTTGCCCCCTGGCAATCCCGAGGCCACACTAATGGAAATATGCCTGAAAAACATGCTTCCGACAGTCAGTGATATCAATGCTGAAAAGAAGTGCTAGACATCATTCATTATAAGTACTGTCAATACTGAAAAGAAGCTCAAAGACGCTCGACGTTTGGGAATCCATATCCTTACGGCTGAGAAAAAGGGTAAACGTCCCGCCAACAATAGCAACATCGGCAACAACAGCCATGATGCAAAAAGAAAGCAGGCTATGGTCGCCAACGTAACCAAGAAGCCTGAGCAAAAGCAAGCAGAGCCTAGCTCCGAAACCAAAGGATACCTACTCTTTTAAAGATGGTGATATCAAACCCATCTTTGCCATGCTGATGTAAGGAGGTAAGATTTGCCTCCCCGATATCAAGTGCTAACCGGAAGCGGCAGACATGAATAACCTGAAGTACTGCCACTTACACCGCTACATCCACCATACAACGCAGGAGTGCTATACCTTAAAGCGGTACATCTAGTGTCTGATTGACACCAAGGCTTTATCCTTGGATTTTGACGATGTGGCGGTTATCGCTAACATAGTATCCCTACAGTTCAGAAATTTCCCACCAACGGAAGCCAAAGACGGGGTAATCCCGATCCCCAAGGCAACTATGGAAGTTGTCAATCTTCCATCGGCTCGAGACTAAAAGTTTGGGCCAATACCTCTCACCACACCACGAGGAGAGGTTATGTGGGTCCATCCGGACCTCATTTCAGAGTTGACGCAGTCAGCAGCATGTTCTGCCATCAAGTCCAAAGACAAGAAGTCCAAGTCCTGCCATATGGTGTCTTCCACCACTGAAGAAGCCATGGCAAGGGCGACTAGGTCGGGCGTGACCTACCAGAGGGACTATAACTCTCCCGATGAAAGAGATTCGCCAACGGTTGCACCCATTGCACTCGTTTTGACAAGTCGTTGCGCAAGGAAACCGCTCAAGGGATGAAAAAGCCCTACAACTTTGATATCTTGGCACAATTAGCCAACACTCCAGAAAAGTTGTCACTCTACGAGTTGCTCCGGCTCTTCAGATACACTCGAGCCACACTCAGCGAAGCATTGCAGAATGCCGACACCTATCTAGAGCAAGTCAAGCCGCCAGCTGAAGATTCAGCAGCCTGGCCCCACTACAATAACGTTATAGACACAATACCCAATATTATATTTTTGCAATAGGACATGCTGCTAAAGAATAACAAGCATGATCGTCCCTTGTACTATACATGGTACATTAATTCAATAAAAGTAGATCGGATGCACGTCGATCTTGGTTTATTGATCAATATCATTCCGAGGAGCCTACTCTAAACTTTAGGGATCCTGATGCATCGCTTAGCAGCTACCAATACTGCCATCAGTGGCTTCAATTCAGGAAGAACCTATCCCCTGGGCAAGATCTGTCTAAAATGCCAGATTGGCAACTTGAAAATGAAAGTTACTTGCTACGTCATCGATGTAGATGTATCATATAATGATTTGCTCGGACGGCCTTTGCTACACCAATACATGATCGTGCCATCAACTCTGCACCAGTATTTTAAATACGTCGACGAACAAAGGGAAGTCAAAACAGAGTTTGCAGACATTGACCCCTTCAAAGGGGTTGAGGTGTACTACTCTGATGCCATCCTCTATAAACAAGGCCCTAAAGACAAATAGGGCAATAAAGCCGACGATAAAGCAGAGACTACAACTACACCAGTAGAACCCATGAGTATCTGTCTCAAAGCTCGGACTCCCGGCATAGCCGTTCCCCTCGTCTTCAACTGCAAGGAAAGGCACCTAAGCCCTTGTCTCCTTCCACATCATCAGAACCTTTGGTCGTTTGCCATCACAGGCCAAGCCGACTACCTAGGGAAGGTCCAGCGCCATCCTCGCCTTTCGAACCTATGGTTGTTCGACTTTGCAGGTCAAATCGACCACTAATGGAAGACCCGACAAGTACTGAACCTCTAGTAGTAAAACTGCGCCGAGAACGGTCAGAACCTTCACCTGTGCTGGGGGTACCTAAAGAAGAAGAAGACGAGTTAGAGGAATTCATAGACACTCAGGCTGATATTCCTTTCCATGATGATGTAATCCCATATAAAATATAATCCTACTTTCTGAATAAAGGGCTACCTTTGGACAATTCTGAGATCTCCCACATAAATACACTATATGCCATAGAGCATGGTCGAGGTTTACACCTACAGACACAAGTGACTATAACCTACACAGCATATCGGATACTCCCTAGCAAAGATTCTTACCTCCTAGTCTCGCCTAGGAAGAGAGAAGATAATCAGATCATCTTTGGCAGGGAAGAATGCCCTCAGTCCGTCATTCCAGGGGAAGAAGAACCAGAACCTGACATTGGCAGAATACTGCTCTATCGATATAGTTCACAAGCTCTGCACCTTATTCAAAAAATGTGGTACAATATGAAGGCCACTAAAGGGCTGAACTACGGCAAAGGCCGAAGGTTGGCCCTGCATCTACCCACTCCTACAGGCAATCCCGAGTATTACTACCATACAACTAAGCATGGCTTAGGATATGTGATGCCTCCTACAACCCCTGAGGAATCAGATGAAGAAGATAAGGTACACTTGCACTCGTCAGAATCTTCAGCCTGGGACTCCAATGTCAGTATAGGGGACATGCTCAGACAAATGCTGTCCTCCAACATAGTGTCTACCGACCCCGAGGAAGACAACAAAGGTCCATCCGAACTCTTTGAGATAGGACCTTGGGTCTAACACCTTGATTCATAATGGGAGACACGATTCGAACAATGACATCCTCCCACAGAGGATAAAGTCATACAAGTTGACCTCGATGACGAATCATGCCCTAAACCTATCTTCGTCAACAAAAGCCTGTTCGACGAAGATCGGGAAGCCCTATTACAACTCATCAGAGAATACATTGACGTCTTTGCTTGGAGCTACAAAGATATGCCAGGACTGGATCCCTAAATCGTAGTCCACAAACTTAACATTTTTTCAAATGACAAACTAGTCAAGCAACAGCAACGACGGTTTCAGCCAAACGTAATGGACTCCAGCGAAGCTTAAGTCAACAAGCTGATAGCTAACGGCTTCATCCGCAAGGAATAACACCCAAAATGGGTAGCCAACATCGTCCCTGTCATTAAGAAGAATAGAAAGATGCAAATCTGCATCGACTTTCATGATCTAAACGCGGTATGTCCTAAAGACGAATTTTTTCTTCTGATCATTGACATCATGATCAACAACACTTGCAGCTTTGAGAGCATGTCCTTCATGGATGGCTTCTCAGGCTACAACCAAATCAAGTTATTTCCTAACGATGAGAAATATATATCATTTCGGATACCGATAGGTGTATACTGCTATACGGTCATGCCTTTTGGTCTAAAGAATACAGGTGCCACATACCAACGAGCCATGAGCACCATATTTTGTGATAATCTGTACAAGACAGTGGAATATTACATTGACGACATCATCATCAAAAACTACTCCAAAGACGATCACCCCCAAGACCTGAGGACTGTGTTTGACCTGATGCGCGCATACCGCCTCAGGATGAACCCTACTAAGTCCTTCCAGGGAGTCTCCAACGGCAAATTTCTAGGTTTCGTCATCACCGCCCGGGATATTCATATAGAACATGACAAGACCAAGGCCATCCTGGAGATGAATCCGCCGTGCCTTGCGTTGGTATTTGTCATCCAGAAAACTCGACACTACGTGACTAGACAAACCATTCATGTAATCTCATGAGTCAATCCCCTTAGGGTCCTCATGACCAAACCTGGGACACTCAGTTCCCGCTTGGCTACCTTAGCAATATTATTATCTTCATATGACATAATATTCATCCCACAGAAGGTCGTCAAGGGTCAGGCATTGGTCGACTTTTTGACAGTCCATCCGGGGTCAGAAACCTTAAAACTCTGTGAAGAGATTCCAGACGAAGTGGCAGACGCCAATGTCACCTCACACGAAGCAATTTGGCGAATGTTCTTTGATGGTGCTTCAAGGGAGGGACCCAAAGGCAATATCATCGCTGGGGTCGGGGTAGTATTAACCTTCCTAGATGGTCTCATCATCAATCGTGCCTACTTTTTCACAGAACCATGTTCCAACAATGTGGCCGAGTATAACTCCTTAGTCATCGGGCTCCAGCTCGCTAAGCAAGTCAGAATAGAATACCTGGTGGCCTACGACAATTCTCAGCTAATAGTCAAACAGGTCGGGGGTGAGTATGAAGTCCTAAATGAGGACTTGATCCCTTACCACCAGGCTGCAGTTAACATCATCACAATATTCAAGATGTTTTTTTTAGTATATCCCTCAATAGTAAAATATTTAGGCAAACGCCTTGGCCGGCCTCGTCGCTTCCTTAGCAATACCAAACAACGCTCACCTGCTAATCGATGTGGTCGTCTAAGAGCTGGTATGCCCTAAAAGCAACCTAAGCTTGTACCTCAGCTATGCCGCAAGGGTCGACACCGACACTCGAGATTGGAGGATTATATTCATCGACTACGTAGTCTATGGAATTCTCTCCGAGAATCCAAAGGAAGCTACTTCAATCAGAAGATGTTCCCTCAGGTTCTATTTTGATATAACCACCAAAATATTGTACCGTCGATCCTACGATGGTCTCCTGTTATGATGCTTATCGAAAAAAAGCAAGACAAGCCCTCCGCGAAGCTCATGATGGCGTATCCGGAGCACATCAGCCTGGTCCAAAGTTACTAGACCGTCTTCGAAGAATGGGCTACTATTGGCCAATGATGATGGCAGAGGCTATTGACTATGCAAGAAAGTGCCAAGCGTGCCAAATCAATGCCGACTTTATCCATCAGCCATCCGAGTTTCTGCACCCAGCGGTAGCATCCTGGCAGTTCGAAGCATGGGAAATGGACATCATCAGACCAATAAGCCCACATTCGTCTAAAGTACATCGGTTTATTTTGGCCATCACAGATTACTTCTCCAAGTGGGCGGAGGCAGTTCTACTTGTTGAAGTCAAAACATCAAACGTGATTAGCTTCGTAAAACATCACGTTATATCGCTTCGGCTTGCCACAAAGGATCATCTACGATAATGGTCTGCAGTTCGCGAGTCATGCTTTTTACCTGTTATGTGATAAAAATTGCATCCCGAACGTGGCATCAACCGCCTATAACCCAACAGCTAATGAATTGGCCAAGGCGTTCAATAAAACCATCATTAAGCTCCTCAAGAAGTTTGTGTCGTCCAACAAGCGCGACTGGAATGAGAAACTCGGAGAATGTCTGTGGGCCTACCGTACAATGGTTCGGGTAGCTACTGGCAGTACACCCTTCTTCCTGGTCTATAGGAGCGAAGTGGTCCTTCCTCTCGAGATCCAGATCACTTCACTTCGAGTGGCCCTCTCCTACCAGCTAACCATCGACGAAAATCATCGCCGACGGCTACAGAAATTAGAAGCACTCGACGAAGCTCTTATCTCAATAACGCATAGAGTTGTATCAAGCACGTCTCTCTGGAGCCTTCAACAAACAGGTAAAACAAAGGACGTTCCAAGTGGGTGACCTCGTCTTAACAGTAAGAAGACCCATGGTTATGATCCACAAGAAAGTAGGCAAATTCTAACCTAAATAGGAATGCCCGTTCATCGTGGAAACCGTATTTTCCAACGGTGCTTACCGGTTGGCGAAACCCAGTGACAACTTGCTTATGATGCCTATCAATGACAAGTTCCTCAAAAAGTACTATGTCTAAATTAGATTGGTCCTCCTCTATCACCAAACTACATCGTATCATCCTGGGTGCTAGTTCATGTCCACAGGACCTCTAAACTATCGCTCTAATACACTACTCCGGTGGAGTTTCCTACGTCCATATTATCTCTGAGCAAACATTTCGGATCTTGTCTATCGATCATCACGTCTATATTACTTCTGATATCGGTTATCATTTTTACTTACCACCCGTACTCACCAAGGTACGCCAGCAGTGCTAAGTCCACAAAAACTGCCACGTCCATATTATCTTTGGCATGGCTTGTCTCGAACCTATTACTTGTACTAACATGTGCAAAAAAGTAATGGATCCACAAAAATTATCACGTCCATATTACCTCTGATAGGGTTTTTATTCAAATTTATTATTTGCACTCAATGTGTGCAACAAATAATAATTCCACCCAAAAATTCCCCAATAGGGTTCGCCATGTCCTTCGTACCTCTGAGAAAACCTGTCGGGTTGGTTATCGATCATCGCATCCACAAGGCCCCTGATATCGATTGTCGTCTAAACTTATCACCAGTACTCGCCAAGGTACATTAGCGGTTCTAAGTCCACAAAAATTGCCATGTCCATATCACCTCTGGCAGGACTCATCTTAAACTTATTACTTGCATCTTCGTGCACAAGAAGTAATAGATCCATAAAAAATTGCCCAACGGGATAGCCGCTATGGAAATGAATTCATACTTCCTTTCCCCCGGCAGAGAAAAAGTTAGTTCGAGTCTATATTTCCTTTGAACTATGTCTCTCTACTATCCCCACAGAGTCATATCTTACCACGTCCACCTTACCTCTGAGTAAGTTGTCTCTATAACTTTTTCATCTCTATATAACTCGCAAAAAGAAGATATGTATTAGTCTCAAGCGAAGATCGCATAAAGACATAATTACCATACACTATTGCCCGGCCGCATCGACGCATGATAGAGTCTGCACGTGCGAGCAAGAGGAGGTCTTATCGATGCGGTCAAGCCAAAGCTAAAGATTTACGCACATGAATGTAGATGACCCCCTACTCATGAGGCCATGCCATAACTCGACATGCGTATTATGGAGGATTACTCATTCATACGGTAGAGGACTATGCACGCCCAAGACTAGTCTCCTGCAGCAAGACGATGTACTAGTGCCTTTGTGTTCTTCATAGCCCAGTGTGAGTATGGCAGTACTAGCCTACCTACAAGCAAAATATCCAAATCAGGAGGCCAGGGAGCTAGACCACCCCTGATAAACTCTTCGGCGAGGAGAGTCCCAGCCTTCAACATCCTTCATAAAAAAGGAGAAAACGAAGCAAGGAGATAAAAGTTCTCTCTCTCCCCCTGACTGCCTATTTATAAGCTCCAAAATTATATGAATGGATCAAGACCATGAACCGAGTGGTTAATGAGATGAACCTGACATATCGATTAGTGTGATCCTCTTTTATCTCCTCAAAAATTGAAGCCTTGAGCCCCGTGTCAGGAGACGACACAAAATCCCAACAGATCAGCTCAAAGGTAGAATCAAATCTCACTATTGAATGCAGATTTGACAGCAAGGCAGAGCCCTCTATGCGACAACCTCTACATGCGTCAACATGACAAAAACAGACAGTGAATGCGTGCTGATTTCATGCTTCTTATTCAAAGTATTCCAGACTTAGCCAAGTCTAAAAACTTTGAAGGGGATCTTGTAGAAGTATGAAAAATCTCTCTATGCGCTCAAGTTTACAGTCACCAAATAAGAAAGAGACGCATAACTGATGTGGACGCATAAAAGCGGCGGATGCATGACATCCTCGGATACATGATATCCCGAGCGTATACCGACCTTTTATACCGCCCTTTGATGCATCGTTCCTACAGTCACATCAGAGCATTTATGACTCTGACAAAATAGAAAGTCATTCTGACCGCCTCGAATCCTGTACCGCTGATTGGAATTCGTGTTGAGAGTTTTGTCATAATTACTTTTGGCATTATATAGCTGTTCAAATGCCACGAAGGAAGAAAACGATAAAAGATCCATGCGTCTCTGGCCCAATGTATTCTAGACTCCATGTGTTTCATGCGTCACTTGTCCAATGCGTCCCAGACTCCATGTGTGCCATGCGTCTCGGGCCCAATGGGTCGTAGACTCCATGTGTGCCATGCGTCTCTGGTCCAATGCGTTCCAGACTCAATACGGCTTCGACTCCATATAGTTTCCATATACGGCCTGAACGACCACATTGCAGGGTGGTCGCATAAAACCCCCTGACACATATTTTGATGTCTGTCAGAAGCTCTAACACCTCACTCATCACCCTGAGATGCTTTAAAATTCGTGCAGATGATGACTTAGAAAAAGATAATGTATTAATTGCCTCGACAGATGAGCCATGCCACGTGTCCTACGTATGCGGCTTCAAGACCTATGCTTCCTCGACATCATGTGGCCAGAGGGTCATTCTGACCAAGGCAAAACGAGAGCTTCTATGCGACTACAACAGTATGCGGCTCTCGACTCACAAGATTTTTTGTTACAACCAAAGATAATTTTTTGCATAGTTGGTGTTGACCAAGTGTCCAATTAACCGAGTTGTGCACAGAATAACCCCAAGATCTTTTCAAACAAAAAATCCTAAACAAACCCAAGTGGCGGCTTGATCGCACCATGCGGCCACCGTTATGGCCGCATTCTGCTGAAGGAGCCCCATGCGGTCACCAAGCACGGGCATATGCGGCACCCATAGCATGTCCACAGGGCGGCTATAAATAGCAAGGTACCACACCCATACAAAGGGCTGGCTATCTGTAGATTCACACTAGAACCACGGAGAGAAGTTTCTGCGTCTGGATCGTCCATAGACTAAAGAGAGTTTCTACACTCCTAACCCTCCATCGTCACCACCAGATCCAAAGGTCCATTCTCTAATGCTCTTGCTCAACATTTGCTCCTAGTCTCCTTGGTGATTAGAATGAGAGGAATTTGAGTGAAATTGGATGAAAAAATGGGTAGAAAAATAAACTATTTGGGGAAGAACTAAATTAGGAAAGAAATATAGTAAAATGAATGGGGGAGAGAGAATGAGGACCTCCTATTAGGGTCGGCCACCCCCTTTCCCTTTCTCTAAGCAATATAAAATACCTAAAATGCCCCTTGGGGTTGTCATGAAGAATCAATTAATGGTGGAAGCTTCTCTCCCTAATGATAGTAATTCTAATCCTCTAATTATAGCATAAGGTTAACGAAAGGGTCTATTTCGGCTAGTCTAAAATAATTAATAAGTTGTCATATCAAGTTGGTTGGGTCCACTAGGGTCATGAATAATTAAATAGTCCACCTACTAACCATAACCATATAGTTACATATAATATATATAACATGCACATTTAATTAAATAAAATAACATAATTATTTATGAAAAATACAAATAAAAAAATACCCCTATTCCAGAAATATGCTAGTGACTATATGTAATTGACATGTACACGAATACACTGGGCTTGATTACATAACCAACTCCAACTCCCCCGTTCCCAACCAATACTCATGGATCCAATCATGACACATTATGAACATGAATATAAGCACACTAAATACGAGAAGTGTGTGAATACGAAATACACGATAATTAATACCCGATACATATGATAAAATACATATAAAGGAGTACCAGCTGAACACGATAGGGGATAACATCCCATGATAGGATCCATTTAGAACCAGTCCGTGTAGCCACTGTGTCAGAATCAAGTAAACAGTCCTAGAACATGTGATATATCCACTATCATAAAATAAAAACTAACAAGAGATGTGCGCGTCTCTGGTCCTGATAAAAAGGGTGTATCTCGATGCCCAAGCTGGTGTCACACAATCCTATTTAAAAAATATTATGTTAAATGGTGTAATGAAGGAGAATTAAGTTAAAGAGTGCACTATGATGCTCTTCTAGGCCAACTAGGTCCACACTAAGGTTAATTGGTTTTTAATGGTCACTAATTAGCTAATACTAGCTCTATACTAGGCCATAACCTATGCTACTAAGTCAATACTAGAGTATTAATGAAACTAACTAATAGACTTAAGTATATATATATATATATATATATATATTACCTAACTGATACTATTCTTATACTCACTTACTTATAATACCCTACTATATACTAATTAACTGACATCACTCTAACTGACACTCAATAGGACTGTCACTAACAAATAACTACTAACAGATATTGATATACTTACTAGTAACTGATAGAACTTACAATCAACTAACACTAACACAACTTAACACTTATACTCTCTGCCAACTATATCTGCTACTGCTGAACATTCCCGAATGACATGTACCCTAATTTACATCACCCTCTAATTAGTAACTCATTAGTATATATATATATATATATATATATATATATATATATATATATATATATATATATAGACACTAACACTAACTATCATAACCCAATTCATTTATACACCAACTGACTTATATATGATCTGATACTAACCTAGCTAATTAACTACCTACTAACAATTACTAACTAACATCTGTATAACTTATACCCAGGGTTTTCCTGGTTGCTGTTACTGCAGCATATCTGCTACAACCTCATAACTTGATTCCAACATTTAGGTATCCATATTACATGGCCACAACCACACTGATATCATATAATGAGGATATTGTGGCCATGTAATGAACATCAATGAACTGCATCCCTCTAAGTTGTCGTGTTGTAACTGCTGCTCTATTCCCTCTAGCAGTCCTACTGCTAATGGTGTTGCTTCCTTGCATATGGCAAGTGTGCATCTGCATACTACTCATGTTCTTGTTGCTAAGATGGCCTACTGTCATGATTTCTTCACCTGAGACAGAACATGATCTCCATGCTACCACTGTTGCTAATGTTACTGTTACACAGAGTACGTGGCAATGACAAGTTGTATATCAAGTTATCTTTAACTTGAATACATATAAGTTATCTATAATATGGTAATTCTATCTATAACTAGTCAAGAAATCTATATCTCAATCAACATAAAAGCAAATATCAAGAATAAATAATATGTTTCATGGTCTACAGCCCACTAGCATATATGTTCGAATAAACTCGTAAGAATAATATGAGTTCATCAAAACTAGGCTATATCAGTAGAATAAGTCAAACAAAAATAAATATAATAATGGATAATGATGAATGTAAATACAAATAGATTAATTTTATTAAGAATCTAAAAGACGTCCGGCAGAGACAAATCTACTACTAGTAGACGAAAAGATGAAAATAAGAATATAAAACTAAGTCCCTGCTAAAAATAAACTAAGCATTTACAGGGCCATCAATTGTTGTCGTACCCTCGGGTTCAGGTCCATATGTCTGCGGGTAATCATCGTCAGCTAAATTTAGAAAGGAACCAAGTCCTTAGAGAGATATAACAAGATACATATAAACATGCCACTAAGAAACAATAAGTAAACATGCAACTGGATGCAACAAGGAAGTACAGACACAATATGAAATACAAACGATGACACATGAAAAGAAATAGTGCTACTAGGCATGGCTAAATAGAAAATCAAATAACCGCTTCACGGTGCGTGCCTATCAGTTCTATAGAGAGCAACACGGTGCATGCCTAGCAATCTGTAAAGGGTCTCCATCGCATCACGATGTGTGCCTAGCGATCAAGAGTGATCAATAACCAACTCCTAAGAAGTGATATTATAGTAGGTCTATATCACCTCACGGTGCATGCCTAGCATTCGAGAGAAAAAATAGGATGACAAGTCAAGTTAAATACAAGTAGCATGAATACATGATAAAGTCGCTAAAGTAAACAAAATGAGGTAGCAAATACTATCAAATTTATATGGGAAAATATACAGAAACAACTAATAATAAAAGT
The DNA here is from genome assembly GCA_036927795.1 of Iris macrosiphon. Classification (NCBI taxonomy): domain Eukaryota; kingdom Viridiplantae; phylum Streptophyta; class Magnoliopsida; order Asparagales; family Iridaceae; genus Iris; species Iris macrosiphon. The sequence continues at coordinate 135,500,142 of JAYESA010000007.1, forward strand.
AGGTGATATAAGGTACAAAATATGGAATTAAATCATAGCAATGCAGTAAGTGCATAATAGAAAAGAAGACATGTACAATCAAAAATAATGGAAAGAATGCATGTAAATAAACTGTAGAAAGTTGGCAAGATATACTTGCCTGGTTCAATAGTCTAAATCTGCTGAGCCGAGGGTACCACAACCTTGGTCCAAGCCTAAGTAATCCAAAAAAATTATCAAGTTATTATTATAAAAGTATTTAAACTAGCTTTACATTTTGTATATAAGTGTTACATACTTTATTAACAATTGTTTATTTATTAGCCTAAGTTTATAGAATATAAATTATACTGTTGATTTTAGCCTAATTTTTTATGTTCATATTAGGTCTAACCGAACTCAAGCCAAATTCAGACCCTATAAATAGCCATTGACTTTGCCATTGAAACTCATACATTCACTTATTCACTTACAATTCTATATTTCCCTGAATCATAAATCTTCCCATCACCAAGACAAACTCCCTATCCTCCTAAAGTGACAAGTTCTATTCGATTAAAAGTCTACGAGAGTTGTAAACCTTGCAATTCTAAGTTATTTTTATTCCGTCATTTAAAGTTGGTGAACTCTTCGGATCTAAGCCCGTAGTTGTAAGAAATCAGCGAGCTCTTCAGATCAAAGCTCATGATTGTACGAAGTCGGCGATCACTTTGGATCAAAGCTCGTGGTGTATTCCTATTTGTTGAATAGTTGATTAAAGGTTGATAAGAGTTTTCAAAATTGAACTGCCTTCCACGAAGGATACCAGGCTACATCGCTGTGTTTGTGCTCCTGAACTCTTATATCTCTGATTACTTGCTTGCTAATTTTTATTTGGTGATTTTATTACTTTTATTGTATTATTATTGGTATTTCAATTACTTGTTATTGGCAATTATTATCTTTACCCTTTTTAATACCCTTTAAGGTTGCCTACAAAAATAGGATTGGCATATTCCTGCATGGTAACCAGGGGCCAAACGTGCATAACATCACTCAAATGTCATAGGCCATCTACAAATAATATAAGGGTCATATCACCCGCGTCTCTGAAAAAGCTTACGGGTTACAAAAGGGAATGTCTAAAGCAGCCCATACGCTTACTAACTGTCCTCCCACTCCATGCTCCTATCCATGTTGTATCCATAACACAATCCATCTAATAACTACTAAGTCTTCTAACATGTATATCTATTATCAGATATATCATAACTATTGTATGTCCCACACGCATTTATGGCCAGTCAAATATGCAAATCCATGTCCTACATGAGACTCACAACTCGTGGAACACATATGTCATGGATAAAGGATATAAAAAGATACATTACAATTATGGGGTGGTCTCATAACTCTAGGTCAACTTGTATAGTAAAATCAAAAGGCAATAGACGACGCATTCCGCCATTGCACCCATGTTTCTTGGACGAATAGTTTAGCATAACATAAATGTAAGATACTAAAATAATTATAAATATTACTTAATCATGGCAAGGTCCGACATTCCTAGAGGCTTCAGCATTTAATATGAATTCAACAACAAGATCAATGATGTGTAGCAAGGAACCTCAGAGTAGGAAAAATATTCCAGAAGGCACTCATAGATAACTCCCTCGAATCTACTCCAACTTTAATTTCATGGCTTAACTCCCATGATTTTAAAAATCTCATATGTAAGCATTACACTAATTATACAACTTCATATTAGATGGACCTTATAAATTTCTTCATGAATCTATCATTGGATTCCTTAACCTTCCTATCCTCTATGCCTCGATTACGATAATGGACCTAGGAACTTTCTAACTAGAGTTGAGTCTTTGCCTATTAGTTAGATATAAATTGGATCAGACACCAAGGTAGGAATCCTATAGTTTAGTTGCATAACAATATGGTATTATTAGCTTAATCATTGTAAAAGAGTGATTAAGAATATGACCTAAAGATAATGCATAGTTAGTTCATTATACTAGCTCAAGTTCTTATATCTTTTGGGAGTAATATTAACGTCTTCGAGTGGTAGAACTAAGAAGCCTCATCTTAGATAGACTAGTCGGTAGACCCATACTTATAATAAGGTAATAATTAGTAATGTGTAGGAACTTCTATCAAGAATTAGTATCAAGATTATAACTAGAACAATCATAAGCAAATTTGAGGAAGGCATCTCGGAAGATATGAAAGGAATAGTAATGTAATAAAATTATGTTGACGATAGGGAATGATCAACGAAGAAGGATAAGAGTAATTGAAGGACTAAAATGATCGACTATAATCTCAACCACCTAGAAATGTGACTTTAAGAAAATCCAGGATGAAGTGTACAATAAATAATAAGAAGGTTGGGTAAAAATTTACTACAAAAGTTGAGGAATCAAAAGTGGCTAATAGTATGGTAGGTTATATTTAAACTAAGATAATATTTGAGAGGCCAGGAGGAATCACACTATCAGATATAATATCACTGGTTACAGAAAAATAAGATTTTGGGGTCAAGATATGGAAGAAGATGTTCTCCTTTTTTTAAATGATCGATAGGGTGAACCTTGGAAACTTCAGGATAATGAAAAGGGTTATTGAGGAACAATTTTTGGATCATGGGACTTAAATGAATATAGGAATGTGACCACTCTGGATGACTAAAGAATATTACCCTAGGAAACTATGTTGTTAGATTGGAGATAGGGAGACCCAGACTTGATGTGATCATAAGAACATCATCATCAGACCGACGAATAATCCCGTTTAGAGGTTGTATGAACAATCAACTGTTGATCTTATTGAATCTTTCTTATCTTGTGTTTCCACCCTCCCTCTGCTTGGAATCCATTACCTATATTTCTTAGATCGTTCTAGATTTTTTTCCATTCCCATCTCTAATTATACCATCTTATTAATTATGCTACCAATTATCCATCGATCATTAGTTACTCATCTTTATTCCCCGTCTCGAATCATATTAGATTTATTACCTTAAAATTCTCATTCATACACTGACCAAATCTCCAAGACAAATAAGGATCAAGAACTCCAGAAACATTGGTTCATGTCACATACGCAATAATAGAAGAGTACCTATCGGATCCTCATATTCCATATTAACTCCTTAGAATTTGGATCCTTCTAGCATCTTGCCTTTCTATCATGAAATTAGTTATATTGGAAAATGTATTAAGTTTTATAATTATAAAGAAGACTTCCAATGCCTTCTCTAGCAAAATTTGAAATTGCAAGACTACTACCTTAATTCTCTAAGGAGGGTATAATCTTCATTGCATTATCTTCCCAAAGGTTTAGAAACCAATTGTTGATTTCGAGTCGGGACTACAACAGTTGTACCCATCACATTGTATGGTCCAGTATTATGTAATTTGAGGTATGATTTACCATATAACCTCAGTACATGTCTAATCTTTACTGTATCATGTAGAAGTAGGGAAAATCTAAAGCCATGTGCCGAGAAGCAATGTATTCAAAGTCAGACTCGGTGAAGTCAGACAGCAGGGACTCAAAAGCAGCCATGCGGCCCCCACACTAGGAGGAGCCAAATCCTCAAGAGGCGTCCATGCGCCCCAGACAACAATGGAAGAATTAGTCACATAATCCCTGATATGGCATTTATTGCTTTTTATAAAGTTCTGACATGGCATTAAATGTCCCGAACGATTCAAAACCTGTGAGGAAAGTGGGCACACTAAACGACAGAAAATCACATCAGCATAATAACGACTCTTGCCAGACGTACAGTGCCACATCGACATATGACAAACTTATCCGACCTAGTCTCCATGTGGCCCAATATCTATGCAGTTCTGACTCTATGAGGCCCAACCCCTATGCGGCTCTATCTCAATGAGGCCAAGCTTTCCATGCGACGTAGTCTTTATACGGCCAAGTTCAATGAGTCCCAGTATATATGAGGCCTAACTCTTATGTAGTTCAGTTTTCATGTGGCTTGTCACTCCCCGTCCCCGATATGCGTCTTTGGGACATAATAATTAGGTTGCATGGAGACTCGATCCATTCTTTGGTTTAACTTGGTTCATGGTTTATTTATGAGATTGGGTTTGGTCATGATATGAAACCATGGTATAAACCTTAAACCCTAGCTATATAAGCCATCTTCTCTCTCCCTCTCTCTCTCACACACACACACACACACACACACACACACACACTTTTCCCTCCATTATTCTCTCATTTACTCTCTTCTTCATTTTAGGCAAGTACATCTTGCATGACCTGGAGAAACACCCTAGATTTATTTCTTATTTTACTCTTGTCTATTATTAGTCTAACATGTGTACATTATGATTCTAACCATGTTTAACACTTGGAGTTTTTGGTTTTGATGGATGAAATTGAGTAGATCTATATTTTTAGTTAAGGGTTTCTATGGGTTCAATGAGTTTTTCTTGGTTTTGATCTATTAAAACTTGATATCTTTGAAAACTATTCGTTCCATATGATAGATAATTCAATTTTAGGCGGTTATGACTTTTGTTTCACTTGAGTTGGAGTTAAAATAAAGATTTTATGGAGGAAATAAGTTTTTAATTTTTTGAGCTTTATCATGTAGTTCTTGATGTTCTGGACGATGAAGTCCATGCAGCAAGGGGAGCTATACAACAGATATGCCATACGGCTGGAACTCCCTCCACAAAGCCTTTGCAGTGTGCGTATCACTTGTGATACGCATGACTGTTTGCATGCACGCTATGAGCCATGCACCTGACAAGACATGCAACGGTGATGCGTATGACTGTTTGCATGCGCGCTATGCTTTCGACTCATCTCTGCTGCATGGATGTGTACATGCACCATGCACCATGAGGTGACTTATACATGCTCCATGTACCATACAGTAGACTGTTATGAGCTTGTATCCATGCACCAAATTTTTTTATGCACGCATTTTCCATGTGCGCATGCGTACCCAAGCGACCCTATGCACTTGTTTTGCTATTTTGCTTGATTTTGGAGCTTTTTATTGGATTTCTTGATTCTATGTGTTGATCCTAGTAATTTCAAGTGTGATGGACTAAGTGCTACTGTGTGCTAGACCTAACCATGCTCCTGACCCGACTATGTGTAGAACTAGACCATTCGCCAAGTGACTATGTTACCCATGCGCCAAGCGACTATACTACCCATGCGTATGACATGACCTATGTGTTGCAATGTGATAGAACTCATACGAATGACTAATGATTGGTAACTTGACTCGACTACATATCCGTGCTGATATACTTTCTATGTGTTATGTGCTCCTACGTGCTAAGTATTCCTACGTGATTATGTTACATAGTTTATACCGAGATGTGCCTATGTGCTACGAAACATGTGATATGATACGATTCCTCTAGCATGGACATGATAGTTGGTCAATAACCAAGCGTTGCTAGAAATTGTTTGATTGTTGCATCACACTGGATGAATCTAAATTGAATTGCCAAGTGACAATATGGATTAGTATCTAGCGTGCCCGTACTACGATACGACATATAAGGAGAGTAACATGTGACTACGCCATGTGATTCCAGATAACCGTATGGTTAACTAAGAAACTAAAACTTGTACAATATTTAGAAGGATGAAATCCTGAGATCGTGCATGTGAGCCACCTCAAACAATCGTCATGACGCACAAGACTGGCCCCCATGGATGTTGTTCACGTTCGCACTAGTGGACGACAACATTCGAATACTATATTGTACAATGTGTTCTACGTGATTTGGCATGGTGGCGTTAAGAGGGACCGATGTATATACAACATGCTATGCGATTAACATGGCTCGACTAGCCCTGCTTAACAATTCACGATATAAGGATTTTTAGTTATGCATTAATTCTGGGATAACCTGGACTCCACCTAGCAAGCCGTACAAGTGATTAACCGATTTTGTAATTAATCATGCTTGTGTATTGTATCTTCTATCAAATAGTTTAGGACATGGACTATCATGGAACGATGGTCTAACCCTTGTTCTTGTTTGGTTGTGGGGTTAGATTGTTGTGCTATGATGAGATATAGTCCAAAACTACGATACAACATCCTATAGCTCAACCTGAATCAGAGGATGTGCATTATCTCGATGTGGTATGGAACTTCTTGTCCTTGTTTGGTGTAGTAGTGTCATATTATATAACTACCATATTTCCAGAATAAGAATATTTTTGTTATTTTGTATTATTATAAATATTATATTATTTATTTTTATTTATGTATATAAAGGTGCATGTTATATATTGTGACTAATATAATTATTGTTTATAGATTGGACTTGCCATTATTTGGACTTGAAACTAGTGGACCCAAATTAATTTAGTCATGACACATTGAGCATAACTTTGGACTAAGACCAATTAGACCCATTCCTTAATTAAATAGAAAGATTAGCTTAATTTGTATTAGTTTAGAGGCTTTCCAATATAGTCCCTCCTTAATTATTCTTCATAACTAGCAAGTAGAGGCATAGTGGACTTTGTATGTTGCTTGGAGGAGGGGCTAAGGGGGCCGGCCACATAAATCTTTCTCTCTCTCTCTCTCTCTCTCTCTCTCTCTCTCTCTCTCTCTCCTCTTCATTTGTTCATTCAATTTTAGTTCCTTAATTTAGTAGATCCCTAATTTACTTCATCCTTCCACCAATTTATCCTCATTTACTCTCATTTCCTCCCATTTTCATTAATTAAAGAGTATTAGAGTTTGGATTTGCAAGGAGTACTTGAAGAAGAGGAATTGGCAAGATAAATTGTGTTCATTGAGCTTTTTATTGGGAATCCATCTCCCAAAAGATAAATTCTAAATCTACCCCTTAAATTAGACTATAATTCATATATTTAATCATTAGGACTCATCCCTTGGCTTAGGGATACCCATAGGATCAAGAATTAGGTCCATATGACTTGTATTGTGAAAGTTATATGGTAATTTGTGTCAAATTAGGAAGAACTACGAGATTAACATATCAAATGTGTCATGAGACCAATTAGATCTAATTAGACTTAGATCAGAGTTGTGAGACCAGCTATGTGTCCACAATTGGATACGAATAGGCTGTATCACGATACGTTGTGATTTGTTGTTATACATGGGCTATTTTGGGGGTTTTATTCAATTAGAGTTAATTCTTCATTATTTGTATTATAATTAGTAAGTATAATCTTGTAGATAATATAATTAATATGTATGAGGTGATTCATGATTATTAGAGAGGTGTATCTTAAAGTATCATGATATTGGTGCATGGACAAGGAGTATGCATGCTAAGTGTTTGAGAAGTTACTATTGTATATATATTTTAGGATGTATAAGCATGTATACAGGTTCATATTGTTTTGAGATAAATGTGGTGTGTAGTAGCCTATGGTGATTATTCAGTGTGTGTGTGTTCATGTACATGGGTGTGCTGTGAGGGGAGCTGAGTGAGTTAGGTATGTTGCCAAGGAGCTGTGACTGTGTGTGTGTACTATGTATGCAGGAGTAGTGGTGTCAGGTGTAGAGCAACAACAGCTCGAGTGCACAAGTGCAGTGATTGAGTGTGTGGTTTGTGGTTTGTGGTTGTAAGAGGGGTGTTAACAGTGTGCAGGCTATGTAGTGTAGTGTGTGTGTGTGTCGGGATAACCCAGGATATGTAGAGGGAGTTGCAGTAGCAACACAGCAACAACAACAATTAGATCAACCCACAAAGTAGCAACATTAGAGGTGAATATTAGAGTGAGGGAGTACTGTGTTGGAAAGTGCACATGAGTGTAGAAGAGAGGGGTTGTTCTATGAGTGTGTGTGCCATAGTGTAGTATCAAGTATCTAAGTATAATAGTAGCAGCAACAGTGTTAGCTGGGAGGGGGAGCAAGGTAAGTAGTAGTGACAACATGAGATTAGAAAAGCAACAACAGTAAGTAGATGTAGCCAAGTGGATCAAGGCAGTGGATTGTGAATCCACCATGCGCGGGTTCAATTCCCGTCGTTCGCCTATCATATTATTTAAAATTCCAAAAATAGGATTTTAAATATTCCTATTTACGGTGAAAGATACAACATCAGCAACAAAAAGGAGCAACAACAATAGCTGCAGGTGAGTGAGGATAAGTGAGGTATGTGTAGGTTAGAGTGTTTGGTAGGAAGTTAAAGTATGGGATATTTGTATCAGGTGTAGGTATTAGTAATGGAGTATAAGTGTGAGAGTGGGCAAGTTGAATAAGATTGGTATTTGGTAATACCTTGGTATCAAGACACCAATATCAAGGTATCGAGATATGGGGATACTAAGTATAGGGTATAGTAAGGTAATGGATTAGATATTGAGTATAAAGTAAATTGCCAAAGTAAGGGTAAAGTGCCAAGTTTTGGTTATGGGGTTAAGGTATAGTTTCACAACTAAGGTATATTATGGGTATACAATAGTATATGTATATTTGGGATATTAGTTAAGGAAAACTAAGAGAGTTAAGGTAATGTTAGCATAATGGCTAAGATGAGGTATCACCTATATACTAAAAATATATAGTATATACGCATAAATACTAGTTCTTATAACCTAGTGTGAACCATATTAGTTAGAATAACCTAGTATACTCTATATTAATTAATATAGTTTAGAATAATTTAGTATAGACCTAGTATCATCTTGGAAACCTACCTTATTGAACTCAAACTTTAGCATTAACCTAGTTTGGATACCAAGACCTAGAAATGACCTAGAAACCATAATTTAGTATATTTATCATTTTAATACACCAATTGACATGGCATTTTATATATAGGTCAGTGTGACACCAGTTCGGACATCATTTGGCAATCCTTGCTCAGGACCACATGTAAGTACATTCTCTGATATTTTTTATATTTGATAATTACTATAATACAAGTATATAGTGATATTTTACCTGATTCTTGATATGATGGTACACAGATTAGTATACATGGATCCTCGTCATAAGATATTATTCTTTAGTGATTTTCTTGAATTTCTCATGATTACATAGACCGTGGTCATCGTGCTTGTATTGTAGACCTTACATAGTGATTAACGTGTCTCGTGATTATATAGACCGTGGTCATCGTGCTTGTATTGTAGACCTTACATAGTGATTAACGTGTTGTGATGTGTCATGATATGGATCCATTGTACTAGTCGGGGGCGAGAGAAATGCTAGAAGGATATGTGATCAAACCTTTAAATATTGTATCATGTAGACAATAATCAGTCATACACCTCATGTGTAATTATGTTACTCCGTAGAAAACAACCAATCTTAAATGATTATGTTATTGATCGTGTTACTTGTAGACAACAGTCAATCATAATGATCATATGATTATGTTATTGATCGTGTTACTTGTAGACAACAGTCAATCATAATGATCATATGATTGTGTTATAGCCTTGATAGTAGATCTTGATAACCCAAGCCGATCACATATCTAACTAGTATTCAAACACTTAGTCAAGTTACAGTTCTTCTCTATATTCTAGTTCATTGCCTTCATTCTATTACATTGTGATCAGTTATACTTTATTGCTCTAGATTATCTGTCTCATTCCTACCACAGTATGATATTGTTCATTGCTTCTCATCTTGTATTACATTCTCTATTTCTGTTTATAGTCATTATCAACTAATTCGAACTGCTATTGGATTGTACTTCGCTCCAATCCTGACTGGATATATTTTTTAGATGATTGGTTAGAGCAGTTATGCCCGACCTACTACGAACAACATGATGGCGAGGCATTGAGATTGCACCGTAGAGCCTCTTGATATAGTACCACCTGTTGGAGAATTTTAGATCATTCATTATGATGTTGTATTTGATCTTAGCTTGACTTTATGACATATATTATATTTGAGATCTTTGGGGTGAGATTAAACTATTGGACTTGGACTTGTGATGTACGACAACTCTGTATTTCTTTTCTTTTATTCCATATCGTGCCATATCTTCCTCTAGTTTTATATTATGATGGAGTATTGGTTATCATTGTCATATATCATTGTCCTCCATGTGGAGTTGAGATGGAATGATAGGTACATTATATATATATATTGTGTGAGATGTTTAGATGTCACTACCACATTTTCTAGGAAAGGGTATTTTAGTTATTTTATAATTAATCAAATATTGTACATATTAAATATTTATTTATTGTATTATTTAATTATTGTTAGATACTAGTTTATTATTTTGGACTTGTGTTAGTGGACCTAAATAGTTTAGATTAGATCCATGGACCAATATTTAATTCTAGTTAGAAATGAGCCCAATTAGAAGCCCATTCATTAGGAGGATAATTAATTAAGTTAAACCAATTAGACTAGAACCTTTCCTCAATTATTTCTTCATAAGAGGCCCCAAGGGGTATTTTAGACATTGTATAGTAGTTTGGGGAGGAGGAGAAGAGGCCGACCATATATTAATGGAGGGAAAATTTCTCTCTTTATTTTTTCTATTTTAAATCTAGATCTAGAATTTTCTCTTCCAAATTTCTTCATTCCTAAATCAAATTCCATCGAAAAAATTTCTAAATTCCTTTCCAAATCATAATTGGATGCTATTAGAGCAAGGATCTACTAGGAGGAAGCAAGGATCTACAAGGAGGAGCAATGATCTACAAGTTGGAGGCTCTTTTCACTCAATTTGGAGGTTTCATTGGGGATCCATCACCCAATAGGCACAATTCACTTTTCCTCCTCTAATTAGACTCTAAATCTATGTTTTAATCACTAGGAAACACCCCATAATCTAAGTCTATCCAAAGGAATTAGAATTAGGTTCATAGGAGGCCGATGGAGAAATTTATGTGGTATTTTGTGTCAATTTTGGGAGAATTCTGAGATTGACACATCTTGTGTTTGTCAATTGGTCAATTAGACCAAATTTACATATGTTTGATTATGGCTAGTGTCATGTCCAAAATTGGATACTTGTAGACCATATCCCGACAATTTGGAGATGTGGGTTGATTTGGTGGTTTTCTTCCGACACGGGGGGTTTGAGCATGTCATATTTTGACACGGACACATAGATGTGTAGTTAGATATTCGTATTGTTCATAATTATTATTTTAGACTTGCTCGTGTTCTTTGGGATACAATTGGTTGTGTGATGGACTTGTATCGCAAGTGTATCATAGATCTAGTGTGATACGGGTGCGATGCACTCTACGTGTTTGTTTTCTTGCATTTTCATATACCTTAGTAATAGCTATTATATTTATATAATTATTATGATTGTATGATATATATGTATATGTATATGTATATGTATATTTATGTATATGTCCATGTTGTATTTGGAGGTATTGGTCGTCATGAAAGATAGGAGAATGGATATGCATTACAAGTATAGTAGTTATATGTAAATACTTAGTGATTACATATATACATAGATATATATGTTTGTATGTGATTATATATACATAGGGAGTTGCATATATGTATGTGAGTATATTTATATATGTATATATGTATGTGTATATGTATAGATATGTATTTATATATACATATGTGTATACATATGTGTATATATAAATAAATAAATAAATATATATATATATATGTGTGTGTGTGTGTGTGTGTGTGTGTGTGTGTGTGTGTGTGTGTGTGCTAGGAGGGGGGTCGGGTTGCAGCAGCAAGTCAGCAACAACAATGCATAGCAAAACAAGAGAGCAGCAGCCTTCAGCAGTGTGCAACCAACTACAGTGGCATGGACTGCAGCAGCTAGCAACTGCACAACAAAGCAGTAGCAGCAACTGCACAACAAAGCAGTAGCAGCAACTGCAGCAGAAGTAGCAATGCTAGCAGCAGCAACAAGCAAGCAGGAAGAGCAATAGTAGCTTGCAGCAAAGCCAGCAGCAGCAATGTAGCAGCATTTGCAGCAACTTCAGTAGCAGTGAGAGTAGCAGCAACTCCAGGCAACAACAAATACAAGAACAGAGGGCAGCAACTAGAGCAAGGTAAGGGGTAGTTAGCTTGATGTATATCTTTGTTAGTTAGTTAATTGATAGTTAGTTAGTTTTATAAATAGTTAGCTAGTTAGTTATAGTTATAGTTATATATATATATATATATATATATATATATATATGTGTGTGTGTGTGTGTGTGTGTGTGTGTGTATTGGTAAGTTAGTAGGTAGTTAGTATAGTATAGTATAAGTAATTAATGCATGTCAATTTATAATTTAGTGTATTGGCTAGTTAGTTATATGTTAGAATTGACATTACCTTGTGATACCAAGATAATGTCAAGGTATTGGTGGATACTTAAGGTATTGGATTTAATTATCAAGATGGGTGTGTAGGTGGTGAGATACCGCATTGGTTCAAAGCCAAGGTATCCACTTTACATTAGTTAGCTAAGAGTAATAAATATTGTCTTGTATATATATATATATATATATATATATATATATATATATTAATATTTTTATATCTAAAACTTGCATATCTTACGATACGGTACTTGTTTGCATCCTAGTATCTTAGCATAGCTAGTGTGGCCTAGTTACATAGTGTATGGACCCAATATCTTAGAAATAGACTCTTACAACCTAGAAATAGCTAGTTTGACCAAGTTTGACTAGTTTGACCTAGAGTTGACAAAGTTGACCTAGTTTGACTTTTTTGACTTATAAATGGCTTTTTGACCTAGAAGTTGAATAGTTTAACTTATTTTTATTCCAAAATCTTGTATGATGTAATATTCTATATTTAGGTCTTCGAGGCACCATTCCGGATATCTTTGATACTGTTTACCGGATTTCAGGCGACTACATTCTCTGATATTTTTTTATTTATGATATCCTCTATGTCCCTTATATCTAGTATAGATATCCATGGTTTATTGGCACGAAGGTTACACAGATTGGTATATTCGAATCTCGTTATGAGATATTTTTCCTTGGTACTTACAGTGTGTCTTGTGCAAGCCTTGTTTCCTTGTTCTTCTTGTACATGTACATACATTGATTCTTGGGGAGACTAGCTACCTACCCAGTGAATCCCGTGTCATAACGTACCATAGTTGGATCCACTATACCAGTCGGGGGCGGAGAATATGTAGTATAGATATGTGATCATACCCTCCTTATATCATGTCTTGTTCCTTGAATAGTGTTTATCATACACCGCACGTATGATTAACTAGGCCATAATTCTTGTATCAAGTTCCTAAGTCGATCACATATTAAAGCTGGTAGTCACTCACTTAGTCATTAGTATTACTTGTTCATTTCTATATTACTCATTCTCGTATTTGTTTTTAGTATTTCCTTTATTGCATATCTCTTGTATCTATATATTTGCATCTTGTATGTTCACATCTATTTACTGTTACATAGTGTATATCATTTATTAGAACTGCTGTTAGAGATGTACTTTGCTCTTTTCCTGACTGGATATATTTTTCCCAGATGACACTAATGAGTGGTACTCCACTCACTATGGGCCTCAGGATGTGGCTGGCTTAGAGCCAGAGACCGTGGCTTAGGAGGGTCTCATCCCGACCGAGACAGATGACCCGGGACTCGTAGCTTAGTAGTTAGTTTCCTTTTGTATTGGATTTTTCTTCAGCTCAGTTATTAGTATTTCTCTGACTCATTGGATATTATTTTATCTTATGAGTTGCATTTGTGACTCTTCTATTATTTTATCATATTCGTGCTTTATTCAATCTTATAGATCTGTGATAGAGTATATTCATGTTACATTGGTTGCATTATTATGTCTTGATTATTACATAGATAGTTTATCCAAACAATGCTCTACCACCGATGTTGCGGCGTAGGCTAGACGTTGTTCACTACTAGCATCCCTACGCTGGGTGTGGGTCATGACACAATTTTAGTGGTGGCCCATGCAGGTCTTCGAGGTTGTAATTAATGTGATTCGTAGTGGTGCTCTTATTTGAGTGCTATTACAAGCCTATTTCAGGATTTAGGATATAGGCTATAGGCTATAGGCTGAGAATACTCAATCACATCTAGAAAAAACTCTATTAATTTAATTCAACTGTTCTTCCTTGATATTGATATTAATCTTTAACTGTCCTTCTTTGAATGCATTATATCATGTGCCATATTAATTCTTTTCTTTTGCTTTGCCTCCGGATGCCGCCTAAGACTAGATCACAGCAGGGAAGAGCAATTTCTGAGAGATCTACGACTTGCCGAGGGCCTGCACCAATCAATTCTCTGGTTATTGGCATATCGGCTGCGTTCGGGGGTCCACCTCCAACTCAGAGGACTGTTTCGGCTGTATCTGAGGGACTTCCACCTCTACCTTTTGTGCCGACAAATGCGAATCAGGTGTTCACACTGTTTAGCGAGATATTGGAGGCTCAAAGGGATCAGTATGAGGCACACCAGAGGCAGACCGATGTGTTAAAATAGGGCATTGAGAGTGCTCATCAGCTTGCCCTTGCTGTAGTAGAGAAAGGAGTTCCGGTCCAGCAGCAGGTTGCTTCGCAGGTTGCCCAGCTTCGGCCAGGAAATATTCAAGACTTCAAGAAGCTAAAACCTCTGGTCTTTAAGGGGACAGAGGACATCGTCTACGATGATGATTGGCTCAAGGATATTGAGCGACTTATGAGGGTATCCCATCTTACTAAGGATCTAAAGGTAGAGGCAGTAGGACTTCAGCTGTTCGATATCGCGCGTACTTGGTTCAGGAATGAGCCACTTCTTGCTAATACGGGGCAGTCTTGGAAGGTGTTCAAGGACCCTCTTCAAGTGGAAGTTCTTTGCTTGGGCAGAATGGTTGGACTTGGGGAGGCAATTTGAGATCCTTACTCAGGGTAGCATGTTTGTGGAGGAATACACCCCAGAGTTCAGTAGGCTGAGCCATTTTATGAAGTATTTGGTGACAGAGCCGGAGGTTCGAGCTATCCGTTTTCGCTAGGGTCTGAACTGGGAAGTAAAGATCTTTATTCCGTCTTTCTATAAGACCAATTTGGAGATACTTGCGAAAGAATTGAAGGTAGAGCGGGAGTTGGGTTTGAAACCCAAGAGAGATTGCGATTCTTTTCTGGGGGCCAATAGCAGCACAGTGACTGCTAAGCATCCTCATTTCTAGTCTAGGCCTTTTCAACAGTCGTAGCAGCACCAGGCTCCAGCTAGGGTGCCGTTTTACCAGGTACCGCAGTAGCAGAGACAGTCACAACAGGCTTACTGCCACTACTGCAAGAAGCCCGCCCACATATGGAAAGTTTGTATGAGGAGGTTGGGAGTTTGTCTGTATTGTTGTGCCTGGGCATCAACTGAGATAGTGTCCTTCCAATCCTCGTAGTGTAGTTCAGGGAGCAGGTCCAGCTTAGAGGACACAAGCGAGGCCACTTGCAGTACAACCGAGGGGACCGCCGCTTTCGACCCAACAGCAGCGTTATGTCCAACACCAGCATCAAGGAGGTGCACGTCAGGGACGAGCGTTTGCTATGACAGTCGAGGAGGCCGAGCCTACCGGAGATGTCATCGCAGGTTCTGTTCTTCTTAACTTTATTCCAACTTTACCTTTGTTTGATAGTGGTGCTTCCTATAGTTTTGTATCTTTTTTTTTCTCTGAAGCATCATTTGGTAGCTGAGTCTTTACTTAAGACTTACACGATCATGACCGGGGGAGGCATTATCCTCTTTAGTGATATTTACAAGGATCGAAGAGTTACTCTGGGAGGCCGAGAGTTGAGTGCATGTCGACTTGTAATGCCACTTCCGAGCTACAATATTGTACTCGGGATGGATTGGTTGAGTAGGCACCATGCTAGTATAGATTGTAGAGCAGGTAGAGTTTTGTTTAGCCTGCTAGCAGAGCCAGAGTTTGAGTTTGTTAGAGGAGCTACAGAGCAGAGAGAAGGCATTATCTGTGGAGCTATAGTAGAAGACAAGGAGTTGCCACATCCGTTGATAGTAGAGTTCTTGAATGTGTTTCTTGAGGAATTACCAGGATTACCGCCAGATCGAGATGTTGAGTTCTCTATAGACTTGGTGCCAGGCGCAGAACCAATTTTACAATATGTCTATAGAGTGAACAATAACGAGCAGGTCCAGTTGAATATGTAAGTGGATAAATTACAGGATAAGGGGTTTATCAGATCCAGTTCTTCACCATAGGGAGCTCCGATATTGTTTGTACCGAAGAAGGATAGATCGGTGCGTATATACATCGATTACAGGGCATTGAATAATCTCACTATCAAGAATAAATACCCGTTACCATGGATTAATGACATATTCGATCAGTTGAGTGGCGACAAGGTGTTTCCTAAGATAGACTTGAGATCAGGCTACCACCAGGTGAAAGTGAAGCCGGAGGACATTCCAAAGACTGCTTTTAGGACTCGGTATGGCCAATATGAGTTCATGGTGCTGCCGTTTTATGAATAAGGTATTCCACCAGTACCTTGACAAGTTCGTGGTGGTGTTCATCGATGACATACTCATATACTCGAAGACATCGGGGGAGCACCAAGAGCATTTGCAGATTGTGATGGATGTGTTGAGGAAGGAGAAGTTGTATGGGAAGCTTTCCAAGTATGAGTTCTTCCTGGATAAGGTGGAGTTCTTAGGACATGTTGTGACTGGTGATGGAATTTCAATAGATCCGAAGAAGATCGTAGTAGTGGAGTCTTGGAAGACCCCGAGTTCATTAGCAGAGATCAGAATTGTCTTGTGTCTAGCAGGCTACTACAGAAAGTTTGTGCAAGATTTTTAAGGATTGTCGAGCCGATGACTAGACTCACCAGGAATGATGCAGGGTTTGTTTGGACAGAGGAGTGTCAGGATGCTTTTGAGGGATTGAAGACAAGGTTGACGTCTGCTCCTATTTTGACGTTGCCATCAGGGTCAGAAGTTTTCACTATTTATAGTGATGCATCGGGAAAATATTTGGGTTGTGTTGTTCAGTAGAATGGGAAAGTGATTGCCTATGCATCCAGGCAATAACTTCCTTATGAGAAAAAATATCCTACCCACGATTTAGAGTTGGTAATAGTCATCTTTGCCCTGAAGTTATGAAAATACTATTTATACGGAGAGCGTGTGGAGATCTTCACAGACCACAAGAGCTTGAAGTACATTTTTACTCAGAAGGAGTTGAACATGATGCAGTGTCGGTAGCTGGAACTGATGAAGGATTTTGACATATCTTTGCAGTATTATCCTGGGAAAGCTAATGTAGTTGTCGATGCTTTGAGCAGGTATCCGGTAGCTACGTTGTTGACGCAGGATCAATATTTGTTGGAAGACTTGGAGAGTTTGGTCATTGAGGTGATTGTTTCTAGTTTTGCTATACAGATGTGGGGGTTGCAGATACACTCAGAGTTGATGGTCAGGATCAAGACAGCCCAGTATGAGGATGTATCTCTGAGGAGCATCAGAGCTCAGGTGAGAGAAGGATTGGAGGATAATTTCATAATTGCTGAGGATGGTTCTTTGCGGCATATTGTTAGATTATGTATGCCTAGTGGGGAGCTACGTGAGGAGGTGTTACAGGAAGTGCATCACTCTCAGTATTCCATACATCTAGGTGCAAACAAGATGTATCGGGATGTGCGAGAGAGTATATGGTGGTATGGCATGAAGAGGGAAGTGGCACAGTTTGTATCCAGATGCTTAGTATGAAAGTAGGTGAAAGTCGAGAGGCAGAGGCCAGGCGATTTACTTCAGGCATTACCCATTCCAGAGTGGAAGTGGAATCACATTAATATAGATTTTGTGTCCGAACTTCCACGATCTCCAGGAGGGAAAAACGCGATTTGGGTCATCATTGACAAGTTGACCAAGTCGGCCCACTTTTTGCCTTTTAAGGTGGGTTTGTCTACGGAGAAGCTGGCAGAGATGTATATGAGGCAGATCGTCAGGATACATGGGGTTCCCGTCAGTATAGTCTCAGATCGGGATAGTCGATTCACTTCTTATTTCTGGAGGAGTTTGTAGGCGAGTTTGGGCACCCAGCTCAAGTTCGGTACTACATATCACCCCCAGACGGATGGGCAGTCAGAGAGGACTATTCAGACTCTCAAGAATATGCTACGCACCTTTGTACTATTTTTTGGAGGATCTTGGGAGGACCATCTCCATTTGGTAGAGTTTGCTTACAACAACAGCTACCAGGCTAGTATAAAGATATCACCATTTGAGGCTCTGTACGGTCGGAGATGTCATACTCCTTTATCATTGGACGATATTGGAGAGAGAGTTTTGCTAGGGCCAGAGGTGGTTGTAGATGTAGCGGAGAAGGTTAAGCTGATCAGAGATAGACTTTGTGTAGTGGAGGACATACAACGGCATTGGGCCGATAGCCACCGGAGACCTTTGGAGTTTGAGGTATAGTTTTAGATTTTTGTTTTGTGCTTGATATTGGTTATTTGTTATAGATTAAGTTCTTAAGGTTGTTTTTTGTTCTAGGTTGGTGGTCTGGTGTTTTTTAGGATTTCTCCGACACGAGGCATGATTCGCTTCGGTGTAGGCGAGAAGTTTAGTCCGTGATTCATCGGACCTTTCAGCATTATCAAGAGGGTCGGTGCAGTTGCTTATAGACTAGACTTGCCACCTATATTGGAGGGAGTGCACAACGTATTTCATGTGTCGCAGTTGTGACGGTATGTGGCGGATCCTAGTCATGTGTTGGATCACTCGGAGATAGAGGTGGGCCCTATTCTTAGCTATCCAGAGCAACCAGTTGAGATTCTGGATCAGAGAGAGAAGGTGCTGAGGAACCAGACTATTTCCTTGGTATGCATCGCATGGAGGCATCACTCCCGGAGGAGTCTACCTGGGAGAGAGAGGATGAAATGCGAGAGCGTTACCCATATTTGTTTGTGCCTTGAGGTATGTTCTTTCCTGATTCTGTTATGTTCTGTTTATTTTTTCTAGGATAGTTTTATCTTTGAATTTCGAGGACAAAATTATTTTAAGGGGGGTAGATTTGTCACTACCATATTTTCTAGGAAAGGATATTTTGGTCATTTCATAATTAATTAAATTTTATACATGTTGACTATTTATTTATTATATTATTTAATTATTTTTAAATGTTAGTTTATTATTTTAGACTTGTGTTAGTGGACCTAACTAGTTTAGATTAGATCAATGGACTAACACTTAATTCTAGTTAGAATTGAGCCCAATTAGAAGCCCATTCATTAGGAGGAGGATTAATTAAGTTAAACCAATTAGACTAGAACCTTCCCTCCTTAATTATTTCTTCATGAAAGGCCCCAAGGGGTATTTTAGACATTGCATAGTAGCTTGGGGAGGAGGAGAAGTGGCAGCTATGTATTAATGGTGGAAAATTTTCTCTCTTCATTTTTCTATTTGAAATCTAGATCTAGAATTTTCTCTTTCAAAATTTTTCATTCCTACATCAAATTCCACCCAAATTTCTTTCCAATTCTTTCCTAAATCATTATTAAAGACTATTAGAGAAAGGATCTACAAGAAGGAAGCAAGGATCTACAAGGAGGAGCAAGGATATACAAGTTGGAGGCTCTTTTCACTCAATTTGGAGGTTTCATTGAGAATCCATCTCCCAATAGATATAATTCAATTTTTTCCCTCTAATTAGATTCTAAATTTGTGTTTTAATCATTAGGAACCACCCATATACTAAGGCTACCCATAGGAATTGGAATTAGGTTCATAGGAGGCATATGGAGAAAGTTATATGGTATTTTGTATCAATTATGGGGAAATTTCGAGATTGACACATCTTGTATTTGTCAATTGGCCAATTACACTAAATTGACATATGTTTGATTGTGCGTGGCTAGTGTCGTGTCCATAATTCGATACGTGTAGGCCGTATCCTGACAATTTGAAGATATAGATTGATTTGGGGATTTTCTTTCGACACGGGGGTTTGAGCATGTCATATTTTGACACGGACACGTAGATGTATAGTTAGCTCTTTGTATTGTTCATAATTATTATTTTAGACTTGCTCGTGTCCTTTGGGATATAATTGATTATGTGGTAGACTCGTATCGCAAGCGTATCATAGATCTAGTGTGATACGGGTGCGATGCACTCCACGTGTTTATTTTCTTGCATTTTAATATACCTTAGTAATAGCTATTATATTGATATAATTATTATGATTGTATGATATATATGTATGTTTATATTTATGTATATGTCCATGTTGTATTTGGAGGTATTGGTGGTCATGAGAGATAGGAGAATGGATATGCATTACTAGTATAGTAGTTATATGTAAATACTTAGTGATTATATATATACATAGATATATATGTTTGTGTATGATTATATATTCATAGAGAGTTGCATATATGTATGTGAGTATATATATATATATATATATATATATATATATATATATATATATATATATATATACTTATATTCATATGTATGTGAGTGAGAGTGTTATGTATATATAAGTATATAGATATATATGTGTGTTCATAGATGTGTGTGTGTGTGAGTGCTAGGAGGGGGGTCGGGTTGCAGCAGCAAGTCAGCAACAACAACAATGCACAACAAAACAAGTGAGCAGCAATCTTCAGCAGTGTGCAGCCAACTACAGTGGCATGGACTGCAGCAGATAGCAGCTGCATAGCAAAGCAGTAGCAGCAGCAGCAATGCTAGCAGCAAGAGCATCAGCAGCTACAACAGCATGCAGCAAAGCCAGTTGCAGCAATGTAGCAGCATTAGCAGCAGCTTCAGTAGCAGCTAGAGCAGCAGCAACTCCAAGCAACAGCAAATACAAGAACAGAGGGGAGCAGCTAGAGTAAGGTAAAGGGTAGTTAGCTTGATGTATAGCTTAGTTAGTTAGTTCATTGATAGTTAGTTAGTTTTATAAATAATTAGCTAGTTATATATATATATATATATATATATATATATATATATATATATATATATACACACACACACACACACACACACACATATATCACTAACTAGTAAACAATTATATATATAACTACTGGTCTAACAATATGTATATATATATATATATATATATATATATATATATATATATATATATATATATATATATATATATATATATATAGGTAAGTTAGTAGGTAGTTAGTATAGTATAGTATAAGTAGTTAATGCATATTAGTTTATAGTTTAGTGTATTGGGTAGTTAGTTATATGTTAGAATTGACATTACCTTGTGATACCAAGATAATGTCAAGGTATTGGTGGATACTCAAGGTATTGGGTTTGAGTATCAAGATGGCTGTGTAGGTGGTGAGATACCGCATTGGTTCAAATCTAACGTATCCACTTTGCATTAGTAGCTAAGAGTAATAAATATTGTCTTGTATATATATATATATATATATATATATATATATATATATATATTAATATTTTTATATCTAAAACTTGCGTATCTTACGATACGGTACTTATTTGCATCCTAGTATCTTAGCATAGCTAGTGTGGCCTAGTTACATAGTGTATGGACCCAATATCTTAAAGATAGACTCATACAACTTAGAAATAGCTAGTTTGACCAAGTTTGACCTAGAGTTGACCTAGTTTGACTGTTTTGACTTAGAAATGGCCTTTTGACCTAGAAGTTGACTAATATAACTTATTTTTATTCCAAAACCTTCTATTGATGTAATATTCTATATTTAGGTCTTCGAGACACCGTACCGGACATCTTTGATACTGTTCACCGAATTTCAGGCGACTATATTCTCTGATAGTTTCTCATTTTTGATATCCTCTATGTCTCTTGTATCTAGTGAGATATCCTTGGTTTCTTGACAAGATGGTTATATGGATTGGTATATCCGAATCTCGTCATGAGATGCTATTCCTTGGTACTTAAGGTGTATCTTGTGCAAGCCTTGTTTCTTTTTTCTTCTTATACATGTACATACATTGATTCTTGGGGAGACTAGCTACCTACCCAGTTAATCCCGTGTTATAACGTACCATAGTTGAATCCACTATACTAGTCGGGGGCGAGGATCATGTAGTGTAGATAGGTGATCATACCCTCCTTGTATCATGTCTTGTTCCTTGAATAGTGTTAATCGTACACCGCACGTATGATTAACCAGGCCATAATTCTTGTATCAAGTTCCCAAGCTGATCACATATTAAAGTTGGTACTCACTCACTTAGTCATTAGTATTTCTTGTTCATTTCTATGTTGCTCATTCTCGTATTTATTTTCAGTACTTTTTTTTGCATATCTCTTGTATCTATATATTTGCATCTTGTATATTCACATCTATTTACTGTTACATAGTTTATATCATTTATTAGAACTGTTGTTAGAGATATACTTTGCTCCTTTCCTGACTGGATATATTTTTTCCAGATGACACTGAGGAGTGGTACCCCACTCACTACGGGTCTCAGGACGTAGTTGGCTTAGAGCCAGAGACCTTGGCTTAGAAGGGTCTCATCCCGACTGAGACAGACGACCCAGGACTCGTAGCTTATTAGTTAGTTTTTTTTTGTACTGGATTTGTCTCCAGCTCAGTTATTAGTATTTCTCTGACTCATTGGATATTATTTTATCTCATGAGTTGTATTTGTGACTCTTTTATTCTTTTATCATATTCGAGCTTTATTCCATCTTATAGATCTGTGATTGAGTATATTCATATTACATTGGTGGCATTGTTATGTCTTGATTATTCGATAGATAGTTTACCCAAACAGCGTTCTACCGTCGATGCTGCGGCGTAGGTTGGACGTTGTTCACTACTTGCATCCATACACCGGGTGTAAGTCGTGACATTAGATATTATTGTTGACCTGACAATATTATACCAACGATGCTGCGGCGTAGGCTGGACGTACCCACGTACTCGTGCCACTACACCGGGAGCAGGTCGTGACACCACAAAAATGTTGGCGGGTGTAGGAGTGTCATATTACCTCGATGATGGTGTATACGCCTATGGTTTTGGTTCATTCAATATATATATATATATATATATATATATATATATATATATATATATATATATATCCCACCCGTGCAATTTTTACTTCATTGTTCTATTACAAAAATCTACTTGATATGCTACTTAAATTCTTGATGAGATTAGGGCCACAACCCAGAACCCTACTTTAGAATAAATAAAATTAGCAGAAAAAAGGAATTCCCTTTGAATATTTGCATATAAGTCCCAATATCTGGTGAGTTTGGAAATATTTATTATAATTTAAAATTTATACATTAATGTTTTGATGTCAAACCTATGAAATATTTTCTTTGACCTCTTACGAATCCAATATATGTATTGCTTATGAGCAGGAATTTCTACCAATCCCAGCTAGAGAGCATACCCTAAAATGATGATCATAGTTGGAATATCCGACATTGATGTCATGAATTCCATTGCTCCAGGATAGAAAATCCCTCTCTTTTGTGCTGCTGGGCTTCCTCATAATGAAATAGCTGCCTAGATTTGTCGCCAGGCTGTGGTTGTTGGAAAAGAGTGATAATCTCTTGAAGGTATTATATGTCCATTTGATATTAATGACTTAATTGAACATTAGAGAAAAAAAAACATCTTTACAATTCCTAGATTCCTATCTATTTTAGTCAGAGTTATTGTTTGTTCTTTACCTCAATATGAAGTACTGAATGAATGTCAAAATAGTAAAAATGATAATATTCTCAAGAAATATCATACGAGTTGAATAAAAATAACAAGTGGGGGTTAATGTAAATTGTGAAGCATATCATTAGCTATTGTTGTTAGTGCTATAATCATAATCGGGTTCATGGAGTTTTAAACTTGTAGAAATGGAATTACCTTGTTTCTTTCACAGATGCTAGCAAAACTTGTTATTTGAATTTTTTATTTACAGTTTTACTGGTGTTTTGGATAATATAAACGAGAAAAGATTTGATGAATGCGGAAAACGAGGTCTTGTACGAAGACCCGCCCTTCTTTTATGTTTACAAACAAGATTGTATAAATTTGATCCTACACGAGGATGTCTAAGTAAAATTTATTTAATCTGGGTGAATATTGCTATAGGTGTCTGATCTGCAGTCGATCACTTTAACCCTTGGACCACACGATGTTGAAGAAGTGCCGTGGAAGACAGGTAGCAGCTTCGAGGGTTGCTAAAGAGGGTGGATGCCCGATGCCAAAGTCGTCGATCCCTTCTCTTTGCCTGAGCTCCGGATTCTCCTCTCTCTCTCTCTCTCTCTCTCGAATGTCTGACCTTCGATCTTTGCGACCGTTGGATCTGATACTGGATTTCTTGATTAATTTTCAGACCTAATTTCTTCGACCTTTTTCCTCTGTTGATAGTGGTCTCTATTTATAGAGTTTTGGTGACAGTGACCACTCAATCGGTGTAAAAACCGAGTAGTGGAAAGTACAGCACCCTTTTACACAACGGTTAAAATAACCAATGCCTGCGTATAGATGATCCTTTGAATGAGCGTGTGACGCGGGTCCAACTAAGGGACAAAATACGTATAACTGCTACGAAGATCACGGCGTAAAAGCCACGTAGGTAGGTATCCCTCGTGTAGAAGAGGTTGGCATAGAAGCCAATGTCTGTCACCATGGCATAGAAGCCAAATAGTTATCAAACCGGCATAGAAGCCGAATAGGCGTAGAAGCCGAGTGGTCATAGAGGCCGAGTGGGTGTAGAAGCCGAGTGGTCATAAAGGCCGAGTAGGCGTAGAAGCCGAGTGGTCATAGAGGCCGAGTAGGCGTAGAAGCCGAGCAGGCATCGAAGATGAATAGGCGTAGAAGCCGAGCAGGCACCGAAGCTGAATAGGCGTAGAAGCCGCTGCGTAACGTGCCAGAGTGATGATGTGGACGTCTTAGCCAGAATTATGGCTCTTGGAGATAATCAGATCTCTTGCATTAAATGCAGAGATCTGCCCCCATCTTGTGCATTAAATGTAGATGCTTGTCTTTAAGATTTGCCATCATTCTGCGTATTAAATGCAGATACGCACCTTGAATCCTGTGCGAAGAGAAACCGCTGTCGTGGCAGTCTGCTCGTCTTCTGCGGAGCGTAAAGAGCTCATGTTTGCCTGTGTAAAACTAGGCAGCGTATTCCCTTGTATGCGTAGGAGCAGCTCTCGCAAAAGGGATGTCACTAAACGACGGTTCGGTGACATTTAATCAAATTTCCTGTATTAAATATGGAGATCCGCCATCATCCTGCGCATTAAATGAAGAAGCATGTTTTGAAGGTCTGCCACCCTTCTGTGCATCAAACGCAGAGACGTGCCTCAGGCATCTGTCAGTATTCGGCGCCTTAATTGCAGAGACGTGCCTTGAGGGCCTGTCACCCCCCTATGCATTAAATGCAGAGACGTGCCTCGAGTCCCGTACGGAGTGCAGCTTTTGACGTGGCAGGCGGTTTGTCTTCTGCGAAGCGTAAGAAGCTCTCATCTGCCTGTGTAAAACTAGGCAGCGTATTCCTCTATGTACGTAAAAGCGGTTTTACGCAAGGGAAATGGCAGTAAATGACAGCCTGGGTTGCAGTGCCGCGCCATCATTATAGCCGTCGCTTGGATAGTCGAGCAGTATCCCTTTGTCAGAAGTCGAGACGTCAGGTTCATTGCAGGATCTGACAGGTTCATTGCAGGGAATACGAAGCGTCCCTCGTACACATCAATGCTGCATTGAAAGAGGATGAGTTTTGTGCCATAAAGGCGATGAAGCACCCTATTTACGCTGAAGCAGCCTGGACATACTGCCCTATGCGGATGGTCCTCGAGCCAATATTTCATGCTGCGCTTGGCGGAGAAGCTCTGATTGCACGTTGAAGGCTCTGAAGTCCTCTTTTTACGCTGCTTTGCATCAATATGCTGCGTAGAGCTATCCAGCATATTTTTTATGCTTCTACAAGACCCCCTTTAAAGCTTTTAAATTTCTCGTAATTTGAAACGCTTTGAATGAAGCATGACCCGCTCCTCGTAACTCGAAACATTTCTGAATGGAGTTTTAAAACGGTCGAGGTTGACTTTATGGCAAATTTATTGGGGATCGGTGCTCTCTCTCGCCTATAAAAAGGCTGAGGAGTTCTCCTGTTCTTCCCACACTTCCTTCATCATACAGGGATGATGGCCGGAGTTCGTCGGGTCGACTTGAGGAAGAAGGAGATCATGCTCTTTCAGCATGTAAGGAGCCGAAAAAGACGGCATCTTTGAGCAAATGTCCTCTGCAACGATGGATCATGGAAGGATATCATAGCCTCCTTTGCTCGGGATAATCAGCAACTTTGTATGGTGGTTCTTCGGGAGAGAAGAAGAATCGTATTTCACCACGCTGCTTGCAAGTGGCACCTTCTTTCGTTACCTCCGTAGCGCGGGATATAAGAAAGCAGATTTACTCTGCTTTCCTTCTGTTGGAGGATGGGTCTACGCCCATTTTTGTATCCTCCCGCCACTGATCATCTTCTTGTTCATCGACTGTGGATGTCGACGAACCGTCTTGTAAGAAGAGGAAGACCTTCACCAATGTGAGAACCTGTCAGAACAGCTTCTCGGTGCGATCTTCAGACGATGATGAGGAAGCCCTTTATAGACGGGATTTCCCTCATATGTAATCATGAGAAATGAAGAAAAACCCTTGTAGACTGGATTTCCCTCATATGTAATCATGACTTTAATCTTTAATAAAATCGTCTTTCTTCCGTGCATATGATCATCTTGCCATACTTTGCTGTGAAGTCTGAATATGTGTAGCTTCGACACGTCTGATTCTTTACGCCGACTCTGTTTAGAAAGAGTGCTAGGTCATGTCCTGTCTTTTACGCTTAACTAGGGATGCGTAGAAAGCCGCTTTAGCATTCGAGTGTTCGAACTGTCCTGCTGTTTTAGGAGTGAGGAACCGCGTAGAATTCTGAACTGTTACTTCTGATAACAGAATTTCTTTGTTCAGACATCATCTTCAAGAATGATTTCTCGAAAATCCTTTTGTGACAGGGCGAGGAATGGCTGTCAAACTGATTTGCCATCTTGGTAGATAAAATATTCAGACTGGAGTCTGGATGAACTTCCAATCGACCCATGAAGAAGAGTAATTTTTCAATATTTGAACTCTGTATGCTTTGGGTACTTGGGATATCTTGAGGTCAAGAAGGAGTAGCTTCTGTGTGAACTCCTGTAATTGACCGCCTTGAGGATCGTTTAGATGTACGCGTACTCTGGCCTGCATATCTTTCAGATGTGCGGGAAGTCATGGAGCGCGAAATCATAAGTTGGCAGCCTCTGAGCATAAACTAAACACCATCGAGCGTGAAATCATAGAATTGTAGTTCCTGAGCATGAAGTCGTAGGTTTGTAGCCTCTCGAGCATAAAAGCTACCGAGCACAAAGACATCCGGGCGTAAAACCTGACTTGTAGCTGTCGAACGTAAAGTCGTAGATTCGTAGCTGTCGAGCGTAGTGTCACGACCCGCACCCGGAATTTGGGCATGAGTCGTGGGTACGTCCAGCCTACGCCGCAGCATCGGCGGTAGAACGCTGTCTAGGTCTAAACATAATATATCCTGTCAAAAATCTCAACTCCGTACGGAGGACAATGATAATAAACCACAGTTCTATAATATACTCAATCACAAGCTAATAGAAATCATAGCACGATGAGAATAGAAAAGAGTTCTAATAAAAACCAACCACAATAATCCAACTCAAATCCTGGGTCTAAATGACCCCACAAAGTCACAAAATAATAAATACATCTCAGTCTCAGTCTAAAGCAATAATGCAGAAAAAATAGTCTAAGAGCAGCCAGGTACGTTCTCCTCTAGGCTAGGCAACTCCTCTGGGGTTTCTGGAGTGAAATCACCTTCTAATCCTGGGCCGTAATGAGTGGGGCAAAGATCCTCCAGGTCCTCTGAAAAATGTTATCCAGTCAGGATTGGAGCGAAGCACAAGCACTAACAGCAGTTTCATTAAATTGACAAAGTCTATAAACAGTGTAAGAGATACAAGATGGAAATAAATGCTGAAAATGAGAAGTACAGGAGAAAATGAAATAGACAATAGAGCATCTAGCAATGAACAATAAACAGTGAATGCTAGAACAAGTAAATCTGAATAAAGATAAAACATCTAGCTAAGTGTTTGAAGTATTAGTTTATCATGTGATCGGCTTGGGACTAGATCAGGTTGGTTATATATGATTAGCTATGATTCTTGAAGGTCAGGCTAACCATATGGTTAGCTATGATGCATGATAATGGTCAGGCTAATCATATATAACAGCTATGAAGCATGATGATGGTCAGGCCGCACCCGACGTGAGAAGTGGGGTGAGCTATGATGCATGGTAAGTTTGGATATGATCACATAATCTACTAATAGTTCCCCATTCCCCCAGCTAGTACGATGGATTCCAATCACGACTCCTCATGATGGGGATCTAGGGTGCTAACCCGTGTATCCATAGTGTCGAAATCAAGTATGTAATACACTACAATTTATAGAAGTAATCAACAATAAAAACTGTCAGAGAATGTACTCGCCTGTGGTCCTGAGCAAGGTGTGAGGATCGATGTCCAAAGTGGGATCACAATGACCTATTTATGGAATATTAATGTCAGATGCTGAATTAAAGAAATAACATGTTTAACAAATTAAATACGAGGTTTCTAGGTCATCCTAAAAATCTACTGGTCAATACTAGGTCCACTAGTCAAATTCTATATCATACTAGGGATACCTAACTTATACTAGTTAATAACTTAACTAGTAACTTAATACCTAATTCCTATTTGGTATCTAACCTCACCTACTATACATGATACCAATTTAACCAATGCCAAATACAAACGATTTATACACATAGGTACTCACTTAGTGATACATAATCTTAATCCTAACACACATATCAAACTGTTCAACAGGATCCCCTAATCCAACCCTAGTCCATCACTCACACACATACTTATTTCCCTACACTGCTACACAGTTTCACAGTCTGAAATGGTTCAGACTTCATACATGCATGGCCTAACCCTTGAGACAAGCATATGGCTACTGGCAAGATCAACCAGGTGAGTTTGACCCTTGCTCACTGGTACATTCAGTTCACACATACCTACACACCTTAATACAAAATTACTGATACATATACCTTACACACAGGTATTTACATAGGAACACACATAAACTGTCTAATCTCACCTCTATAACTTAACACCCCACCCTAAACTCAATTCTACACAGCTTACACCAATCTCCCTATGATTCCTGCTACCCTCACTCACACAATGATTTCTCAGTCACTGAAGGAGTACACAGTACTCTAATTCTGGATGCACATTAGTTCATTCATTTACACACAGTATCCATACACAGGTATACACTCTCTGACCCAGATACACCTATACTGACACAGTACTAAACTGCACTAATATGGTTCACTGCACATACACAAGTTTAACTGATACAGGCACTCACTCTACACATACACACATAGCACTCACTCACACAGGTACACAGTGAACAACTGATACACAATAAGGAACACAGGTATCATCTTCACACAGACATTAACACACTAAAATTCACACACACAGGTAGCATCTATCCCTACTGCACACACAACCACCTACCCAGAATCCTGCACACTGCACAGTTCTTGCTCACAACCTATCTATACCCACATATATCTCTATTACTCAGTCACACAGGTAATACACAGTTTGCTCCTCCCTAATCTGATACACATTGCACATACTGAAATTGGTACAAACTGATATACGTAGGTACACTCAGGTAGGCACTCATCTCACTCTGCTCTCAACTGCACAGGGAAGACACTGATGTTCATCACAGAAATATGAGAATTTCTCACACAAACAGAAACTGAACTGCTCTCTCTCACACACCTACAGTTCACACACACTTAGACACACAGAGAATTCACATAGGTTTCTAATACATAGCTAAACACACACTACACACCTGCACACACTGAACACTATTGAACCTGGAAAAATCACACACACACACATAGATATCTAATACCCAAAAATTTATACAGGCATACACTTCTAACTGATACACACAGAATCTACACTAATTAATACACGGGAAAAATCACTCACTGAGACACTGATACCTAACTCACACTGCTGCACATCCTCTTTCCCATATCTGATACACATAGCCACAAGTTCCCTCACACAGACAGGTATCTAACACACTGATACATTGGTTCTAATTCTCACACAACATATAATCCCCTAATCAACCCCAATGTCTGATACACAAAACCTGGGCCCGACTCTACACTCTAATGCACACATACACACAGCTACTGAAGAAATCAGACACCACAGGCAGGAACTCACTGCACACACACTTATTTCTCATACAGGCACAGGTATCTACTGATACCCCTACACCCACACACAGTTCTAAACACAATGATACAAATACAGCTATAACACACAATGCTCACATAGACACGACACAGCAAGACACTGCTACACTTTAATACAAAGCCCTAACACTCACAAAACCCGACTCTACGCAGAACCCTCTCCCCCAATGTCTGA
This sequence comes from Iris macrosiphon, assembly GCA_036927795.1. Taxonomy (NCBI): domain Eukaryota; kingdom Viridiplantae; phylum Streptophyta; class Magnoliopsida; order Asparagales; family Iridaceae; genus Iris; species Iris macrosiphon. Next base: position 135,530,653 of record JAYESA010000007.1, read on the forward strand.
TACTGTGACACAGGGACACAAACCCACACTGTTAAAACACACAGTTCACACACAATTACCCGACTGCACAGAAACCCCCAAACACTGCTTCCACATCGAGAATCTCCAGAAACCGAGATCCAAAACCCTAAAATAGAGATCTAGACTATAGGTAGGAGATGTAATCCTGTATACTTGCAAACCCCTAGGATTAGGGTTCACGAAAAATTGGGGAAAACAAACGTATGAACAACAAAACCTAATCAAAACCCTAAAATCGAAATCTAAATCTCAGGGTGGTTTCCTAATGGCATTAATCATCAGAAAAACAGAATAAAAGAATAAATAATTCGGATTTACCTATAGGGATGGTTCCTCCAATGGAAGTTCTTCTTCCCCAAGGCTTTTTGACCCAAGTTCCTTGCTTTCCTTGCTTTGGAGGAGGAGAATGGGATCCCTAGGGCTAGATTTCGAAATCTGTGGTGGGGAGATGGCTTTCTCTTGTGGAGGCTAGGGTTTCTTCTACTATATGAAGAATGGTGGCTCCCTTTATATAAACAACTAGGTTAGGGTTTCCAAGCTTAGTTTTAGGTTAAACCTTTATGTTAAGTCATGTAAAACCTAGTTACTAAGGTTTGGTCAGTCCAGGGTTTGAGGTCCAACCTAAAGTTTGAATTCTAGGGTTTCTCTAGAGTTGGTCTCCAAATTAGGGTTTAGTCAATAGGGTTTGTCTTAATGCATTCTAGGGCTTGACCTAAAACCAAAAATCACTAACAATATGAATAGTTTATAAAACTCAGCAATTAATTAAACACATAATTATTCAAAATAGTAAAATTACACAAATGCCCTTATTTGGAATTATGGTAGTGACACGTAGAAAGCTCCTTAGCGTAGAACTGTAGATTTGTTGCTTCTGAAAAGAAAATTTTCCGAGCGTGAAGTCGTGGATCCGTCGCCTCCGAGCGTAAACTAAGCGCCACCGAGCGTGAGATTATCGATTTGGTATCTGCTGAGCGTGAAGTCGTAGGTCTATAGCCTCTCGAGCATAAAAGCTACCGATCACAAAGGAATCCGGGCGTAAAACCATAGACTTATAGCTTGCGATCGTAAAACCGTAGATCTGTAGCTATCGAGTGTAGAAAGCTCCTTAGCATAAAAACTTTTTGAATTCGCCGACTGTCCGCCTTCTCTGAATAAATGGGTTGACGTGGAACCCAATCATAACCGAATATTAATTAGGAGATTTGGTTCGGGGTCCGAGGAGTCCATCCGAACTCTATATATATCCCAAGTTTCTGAGGGGAAAACTTTCCATCCGTCTTCTACGAGAGAAAGCTTTCGACTGTTCGAGTTCTTCTTCGTTTCTTCTTCGAGTCTTCAAAGTTTCCAGAAATGGCTTCGAAACAAACTTCCTCCGCTAAGTGAAAGAAGGTTGATTCTTCTTCTCGTTCTTCGGCCCAAGCGAGAGCGTCTCTGGTTGGACAAGGCAAACTTCATTCCGAGCGGAGCATCCCGCCGACGAGTAGTGCACCCGGCCTGGAAGGTGGAGCTTTTGGAAAAGAGAGAATGACTGAAAATCCTTCGTACACGTTAAACGTGACCGCGCTAGGTCGTCTTATGTGCTGATAGCCTCTTTGAGGAAGATGATGCACGGAGACGTTTCATCTTTTTACGCCCACATTCCTAATGTGTCAGCGTAAAAACTCTATTTTTTCCGCAGTCGAGCGTAAAAGCTTTGACCGCCGAAAACTTGGTGTATACTATTAAAATTTAAGTTTTATGCTTGTGGATGAAAATTCTGGCGTAATAACTCAATTTAATCAATCTGGCGTAAAGCACAGACCGTATACTGCCAATCTTTACGTTTTAAGGAAATGGATTCCAGCGTAAAGGCTCAAGTTTCACAGTCTCGGCATAGAGCACGGACTGTTGATTTTCCTTTTTGCGGATGCTGCAAGTCCCGAAATGTCTAGTTAGGAACTAACGTGTTTCTTCTATGCTTTTGCAGTTAACTTGCATGAGTCTCCGCTGGCTGAAGTGATGGGCTCTGCCGTCGGGATGCTGCACTCCAACTATTTGGAGGATCTGTCACACGTGACATTTTCTATCTCCGGGCCCCAGTATCCCGAAGGAAGGGAAATTCTGATATCGGCTCAGGGCGAGCGAATGCTGCTGAGCATGATCAACGGGGAGCCCCTAACGTACATAGACGTGGAGCAATACCTGAAGCCGGCTTTCCTCTTCGGGGACATGATTGACAAGCAGTCCCAGACAAAGCCCAATAGAGAACTCTGGGTTTTCCCTGCCGAGGGTTTGGTCTTGTATCTGCCCAATATGTCGAGAGACTACCCCATCTCGGCCTTCTTTCATGCTACGCATCCCAGGAAGATGTCGTGGACGCTGACCTCCGATCTTCACGACAAGCCAGGGAAGATCTTTCATCTGAGAGGAGCTGACCAGCAGTCGTTTGTCAACCGCCCTTCTAGCTCTATGACGCTGTTCAGAGGGATGTACCAGGGCAGTGTCCCGAGTGAAGACAGTTTGGTGATCCAGTCGGTCCAGTTACCGACTTTCTGTAATGATTTTATGGGGCGTGGGGGAGTATACCCTAAGGTGAACCCTCGGTGTGGCGTGTGGATCACCCCTTCAAACCTTCGATGGGCTCGCTTAGTGGATTGGGCCCTAAAGCATTTTCAGACCGAGTTGGAGAACATCGGTCTGTTTGCAGCTGTGAGTGCTACCAGTGTTGGGTTACCTCCTAACCCTAACCTATTTCTGGTACTGATGGAGCGATATAGTTCGCTTACCGGGACCTTCGCCACTCCACTGGGGGAGTTGGGATTGGCCCTGCATGAGATGGCAGAGATCTCAAGACTGCCGATGGGGGATACCCCATACGAAGAGTATGTTCCCACAAACCGGGAGCTGGGGGGTTCAGACTCTTGGGTAGTGGAAGTGTACCAGGAGTTGATGTGCCACTACCTCGCTTGCACCGCTTTTTATGATGAGCCCTCAGATTTGGCTTACATCAGCAAATGGACGTCCTACCTCCTCTTTCACCGGTCCAGGACTGCTAAGCCGGAGAAGGTATTGGAGGGCAAGGATCTGCCTGTGAATCCCCTGAGTACGCTTAATGCTCAGGTAGTTGACGATCTCATTGTGGATGCTGGGGCTCCGGACCGGTTCCTCGACGAAGGGACAGGAAAGTATCCTGAAGGCACTAAGGCCTATAGTTATTTGAGGCGCTGTCGCAAGCCTCTGTCCAGGGAGGCTCAACTGGCTGGCTTCCTCTCTATATGGCTGCGCCGAGTAGTAGTGCCTGACGTCGCATCTGCGAACCGGATTCACCGCAACATGCTCTGGCCTGCAGTACGTCTGGTGTTAGGGGCAAGACTGGGCTTGCTCCCTGCCATGGTGTGCCGTATATAAGCTGGCCTGAGGGCCATGACTGACGGGCTGCTCGTCGAAGAAATTCGGCGTGATAGCTTTCCCAGGATAGAATTACCATACCTGTATTTGATGGGGTGGTTAATTCTCCATAACCCCCGGGTGATGTCTCCCGGTTCTGGCAGTAGTTCGGGGGGTAGTTTCTTGTTGAACTACCGGAAGTCTTCCTGGAACATGAATACGGTTATAGACTGTCGGTGGGTGCTAGGCTTCAGTCATAGTTGGAAGCTTTTCTGCACCGTCCCTCCTGTATATCGTAATCAGTCGGGGATTAGGCTCGAGGATTCGGGTAAAGAGAAGACCATTCTTTCTCCCGAAGCTTTTAATTGGTTGGTCTGTATTAGACCATCCCATCTGCTCTACAAAAATAAAGATCATTGCTTCTTGGAGCCCTACTTGCCTAGTCGGTTCGCCCGACAGTTTGGGTATGACCAGTTGCACGTGGGCAATACCGTCACCAGCTTCAGGTCCAGAGGTGGACTCATTGATGGAGCGCGGGGATGGCGATATTTTATCATGGGCTGTACTGGGGCAATTTTTATTGTGCCCGTCATTACACTCTCCACGGAGCTGCGCATCCTGCATTCGTATGCCTAGTTCTATGTGGCAACGAACACCTTCCATCGCGATTTTGATACGCATGGAAGCTTTAGGGTGCCCTCTTCCAAGCATGGGGGAAGAGTTGAAGTCCCCTCGGTTTCTTTCGACGAGGGTGAGGAGTCCGTTACCCCGGATGAGCCTCTGGTGTCGGTCCCTAGGGGTGAAGTACCTCTGCCTGCAGGGGCTTTGGTAGTTTCTGGGAAGCGAAGGGCTCCTGCTCCTAAGGAAGCTTCCCCTCGTAAGAGGAAGAAGAAGACGGTAAATCGTTCTCTCCGGATTCCTAGCACTGATGCTCCTGGAAGTGAGCTTGCATCTCCCCGTGCTGGGGACGATTCTTTGATTGGAGGTTCCTCGCCTTTTAGAGAGGGATCTTCCACAGTTCCGGCTGGTGGTACCGGAGAATCTCAGCTGGATGCCGCCGTCGCTGCTACCTCTTCAGGTAGTGGAACGAGGTCGCCTTCGGGGCTGAGTATAATAAAGTTCCGTATACCTCTAGTCGGATCGGCATCGGGAGGGACTTCTGCCGCGCCTGCAAGCGCACCTAGCACGATTCCAGCCGATGAGCCTCAGTTGGATTTGAGGAGGATCTGGAAGACTACTTGCCAGTGTCAGTTCGCAGACCCCTTTCTCCAGGTATGATAGCTCGCCTAGTATTATTAAGAATTGATTTAGCTATACAGGCTACAGATGCGACATATATGCCATCGGCCAGGGGTAAATGTCGTCTTTTATGCCTCTTCTTTGGTAAAATTAATATTACGTTGATATTAACTTCCTTTTGTCTTCTTTTCAGGGGAAGACCTCTTCGGAGAGGGTGATGTAGACGCGCCCGTTGGCTCTGTGTCAGGTCCTAGTGGTGACACGGAGGAACCTGATTTTGACGAGGAGACCTCCTCGGGTGCTGGCTTGCCTGTCGAGGAGACTCTTGAGATATCTCAAGAGGAGGACGAGCCTGTCATTGCGACAGTGCCTCTTTTGAGCACACCGGTCACTTCGTCCGGTGTTGGCGATTCTTCCTTCGTCGTACCTCCTGTTGAGGCGACAACCGTGGCGACATCGTCTGTGGTGATTTCGGGGGGGGAAGTCGCCACCATCACGGACACTTCCCGCGTTCATGCGGACCTAGTTGCGCTGACCGAGCAGTACACCGATATCTTCTACACCACTTTGAGAACGCTAATGTCAATGGTATTGGCGAAGAAGCTAGACTTTGCATCGCTGAAGAGGTCCTCTCGGTTCTCGATACAGTCGGTCAGGGAATTCGGTGATGCCGGGGCAGCTGACGCGCTGGAGGCGATGGATAATGGCTTGGAGCAACCTATTAACGAATACCTGCAGCTAGCTCGAGGCAATATTGAAGCTCTGGTCCAGGCCAGATACGACTCCTTGACTGCGCATCTTGTTGAAAAAAAGGAAGGTCTGAATAAATTCATCGAGACCAATCAGCAAGAGATGGATAAAGGAAAAGTCATCTTGGAGGAGACTCTCGCCCTTCAAATGAAGTGCCAGGCCGAGCATGACGGCAATGTAGCGAGGGTCCACAAACTGGAGACAAAGCTTGCTCAGGCAAAGGAGTGGGCTTCTCAGTCGTCGGAAGGTCTAGATGTGGTGAATGGCCGACTGGTCGCAGCACAACAGAACTTGGCGAGTGCAGGAGTCGCCCGTGCCGGTCTCCTTCGGGCTAGAGCCGAACTGTCCCTCCTGATAGATGATGAGGCACGGTTGGAGCGGGTCCGCGCTGATGTCTTGGATTCCGGGGCTGAGAGGATGGCCGTACTGGCGCAGTAGCTTCACGACCTGACCGCTCCCCCTTCATGATGTACTTTTGCTTTTGCTTTTCAATGTACTCTTGCTCTTTTTTGGGAATAATAAAGAGGCTTTTTATCTGACTTTGTGGACCCATCATTTCGGAATGTAAATGACAGGTTTGGGTAAAAGTGATATCAGAGGTAGTATGGACGTGATATACTTTCGGTAAGTTTTAGCAGAGCAAATCTATTCAGAGGTCATATGGACATGACAAAATATGATCCAACTAGTTTCGTTTTAGAAGTAGTTTTGTCAGAATGAGATCACCTTTATTCCACTTGAGCAGAGGAGGTTTAAGCATAGTACCTTTTCAGGAATTTGCCATTGATAGGAGCCATTAGCAGGTCTCCATTAGGCTGGGCAAACCTGTAAGCGCCGTTTGATAACGTTGTCTCGATCACGTAAGTGCCTTCCCATTTGGGCTGGAATTTGCCTTTACTCCTATGAGTAAGAATCATCGGCCTTCTTACAGCCAAAACTAGCTCGCCGGCTTTGAACATTCTTTTCTTTACTTTTTGATTAAAAGTTCTGGAAATGCGTGCTTGGTCGAGCACGATGCACTGCTGAGCTTGGAGGCATTTTTCGTCTAATCCTTCTAGCTCTTGAAGCCTTAATAGGTCGTTCTTTTCTTGAGTTAACTCGTTAGCCATGGCTATCCTGAGTGACGAAATTTGAATTTCGATAGGAAGAACTGCTTCACTCCCGTAGACCAATGAGAATGGCGTGCAACCTGTCGGTGCTCGTACCGTGGTACTGTATACCTAGAGGCATTCTCCCAGCTTCTCATTCCAATCTCTCTTGTTTGAAGAGACGAACTTCTTCAAGAGTTTGATAATGGTTTTGTTGAAGGCTTCCGCCAATCCATTAGCAGCTGGATAATATGCCGTGGAGGCCATATTTTGTATCCGATTTTTATCGCAGAATCGGTAAAATGCATGGCTGATGAACTGAGGCCCGTTGTCATGGATTATCCTTCGGGGAACCCCGAAGCGGTAAATAACGTGATGCTTGATGAAGCTGGTCACGTTAGATATCTTTACCTCAACAAGAGGGATCGCCTTTGTCCATTTGGAGAAGTAATCCGTGATGGCCAGTATGAACCGGTGACCTCTGGAAGAAGACGGGTGAATAGGACCAATGATATCCATATCCCATGCTTCGAAAGGCCAGGATACAATCGTAGGATGTAGATGTTCGGACGGTTGATGTATGAAGTCTGCATGGACCTGACAGGCTCTGCATTGTCTAGCATACTGATTGCGTCTGCGATCATAGTGGGCCAGTAATAGCCCATTCTCCTGACACGATCCTGTAGATTAGGACCGGGTTGATGCGCCCCGTATACGCCATCGTGAGCTTCACGGATAATCCATTGTGCTTCATCACCAGAGAGACATCATAATAATAGCCCGTCATAAGATCGGCGATATAGGCATTATGACGATGCGTCAAAGCAGAAGCATAATGATCATCTTTTGACAGATATTGCTTCTTCAGGATCTTCTGGCAAGATTCCGTATGCTACGAAATCTATAAAGGGACTTCTCCAGTCTCTCCTGCGAGGATCTGTGTCCACCGTGTAGTTGTATTCGATGTAAAAGTTGTTTTTCACACAGAATAGGTCTCTATTAAGAAGGATTACCGAATTCTGCCTTCTTATAGGGGTAGCTAAATCTGCAGCTAGACTGGCTAAGGCATCAGCTTCCAGATTCCGAGACCGAGGTACATGCTCAAGGAAGAATCCTTTGAATGTCATGGCTATCTCGACCGTTGCTCGGTGATAGGGGATGAGGTCGGGATTCTGGACTTCATATATTCCTCTGACTTGATTGACGATCAACAGAGAATCACCGAAGGCTTCCAGAGATTCGACCCCCAGCTCTTTAGCGACTTGGAGCCCGATTAGTAGAGCGTTGTATTCCGCCACATTGTTAGAACAGGGCTCGCTAAGAGAATATGCTCGGTAGATAACGAGTCAGGAGTGACTAGGATGATCCCTACTCCTGAAACCACGTTTCCCCTGGGACCAGTCCTGGAGGCGCCATCGAAGAGCAGTTGCCATGCATCGCCTTCCGTTGCGGAATTATACTCTGTAACTTCGTCGGGAATGTCCTCGTATAGTTTGGAGGCCTCCGGGATGGGATGAGCAGCTAGAAAGTCGGCCAATGCTTGGCCTTTGATGGACTTCTGAGGGACGTACACCATGTCATATGGCGTTAATAACATCGCCCAGGTCGTGAGTCGGGAATTAAGGACACTTGGCTTGCTCATCAGTATCCGAAGAGGATTGATCCTGGAGATGATATGAATGGTTTGGCCCGTGACATAGTATCGCATTTTCTGAATAGCGAACATCAGAGCCAAGCATTCTTTCTCCACAGGGTTGTACCGGTGTTCGGCTCCGACCATCATCCTGCTGAGGTAGTAAATAGCTTGCTCGTGGCCCATATCGTTCTTTTGTGCGAGAAGAGCTCCCAGAGAATGATCCATCGCTCGAACATATAGCACAAATGGTCTTCCTACGACGGAAGGTACCAGAACTGGCGGGCTAGTGAGGTAGCGCTTGATGTCTCCGAACGGTTGCTGATAGGCTTCGTCCCATACGAAGGATACACCTTTCTTCATGAGACGAGAAAAGGGCTGGCATCTCCCGGAGAGGTTGGATATGAATCTTCGGATATAAGCCAGATGACCTTGAAATCCCCTGAGTTCCCTCAGATTGCGGGACGGTCGCATTTCTAAGATGGCCTTGACTTTATCAGGGTCCACTTGAATGCCTTTGGCGGTGATGACAAATCCCAGAAATTTGCCGCTAGATACCCCCAGAAAGGACTTTGTAGGGTTTATTTTGAGTTGATGTTGGCGCATCAATTCAAATACTGTCTTCAAGTCTTGGATGTGATTATCCCTGAGGCGGCTTTTGACAGCTATATCGTCCACGTAACACTCCACTGTCTTGCGTAAATGCTTATGGAATATGTCACTCATAGCTCGTTAGTACGTAGCCCCGGCGTTCTTTAATCCGAAGGACATGAACGTATAGCAGTATACCCCCAGTGGTGATCGGAAGGCAGTATGCTTCTCGTCTTCAGGATGCATCTTGATCTGATTGTATCCTGAGAATCCGTCCATGAAAGACATACTTTCAAAACCGCATGTATTGTCGATCATGACGTCTGTGATGGGAAGAGGGAATTCATCCTTGGGGCAGGCTGCGTTTAGATCTCGGTAATTGATGCAGATCCGTACTTTCCCATTCTTCTTCATGACCGGGACAATATTGGCGACCCAGTCGGGATATTGTTCCTCACGGATGAAGCCGCAGGCTATTAACTTCTTGACTTCAGCTTCAATGGCGTCCATCATGTCCGGGCGGAACCGACGTTGGTGCTGCTTCACAGGCTTTGAATCGGGCAGTATATTGAGTTTATGAGTAGCCACCTTTGGATCAAGACCTGGCATATCCTCATAATTCCACGCAAAGACGTCGATATATTCTTTTATCAGCTGAGTAATTTATTTTCTTTCTTCTTCGGAGAGGTCGTTACTGATAAATATCGGCTTTGGTGAAAGTTCATCCCCTACGTCAATCTGGATAACTTTATCTTTAGTGGGAGGTTCTCTCTGCTCGAAGCGAAACTCCCATTATGTATCCATCTGCTGAGCCCAAGCATAATTCTCGAATGGTTCGGATTCTTGTTCGTCTGATTCGAAGGAATCCGTCGCTACCATATTTGCTGATAATGTTTGCTCGAGAGCATGAGATGAGCCGGGGGGCGACGAGTCATTTTGAAAGGAGGGAAAGATATCCTCGTTCAACTTGGAAGTCATAAGGGAGGTGGCATACTCTAACCCAGAACGGGTTAGTTGATAGTGGGGATTGCCGAGCAGCGGTGTTCGTCAGCCTTTCCAGTAGTTGAGACCTAGTTCCATCCTCAAGTTGTAACCCATATTTTGCATGATCTTCAAGGCTTGCGGGCTGTACCTGTGAACTTGCATTTCACCAGAGTCGTCATCGAAGGAATCTTCTTGTATAGTCTGTTTGTCGTGTATGCGGCCGAAGACTATTGAACGCTGACCGTTACGGGCAGGTAGAACAATAAAGATAGAATCCTCATGTGGTCCATACGTCGTGGTAACATTGGATGATGACGCCACTTCTTATATGTACGGATGATAGGAATCTATAGCTACCAAGAATTTTCGTGCTATAGGCCCTATATCGTCATGGGGAGAGGATTCCTGATTTGGAATCCGGGCGTCGATATACTGGAAAAGAGGTCCTTTATTATTATTATCAGAAACTGTACTCCTGGTTGCATTTACATCACTCAGCTGCTTGTTGCGCCGAAGGTTGATGATTAAGGGCGGAGGCTGCTGTCTCATAGTGATCACTAGAGGATCACCCCCTTTCCCTGACCTGGTCTTGTTCAGGTGGATAGCCATAGGCTCTGTGGCTTTTGGACGGGTAGTCCGTCCTTTCACCTTGATTGACAGAGGTTGCTTGGCAGAAGGTTCTTCAGTTTCCCGGTGGGATTCCTTCTCTGCTTGCGCGGACACCTCATCCATATAATCTTGAGAGTATAACACGGCATCGGAGTAGTAGGATTCTACTCCTTTAAACGGGTTTAGGTCGGCAACCTCCGTTTGCACTGTCCCTTGGGCGTCTATATATTTGAAGCATTGATGTAGAGTCGAAGGAACGATGTTGTGATTGTGGATCCATGGTCTTCCTAGCAGGATGTTGTAGGACACCTCTGAATCGATGACGTAGCATGTAGCTACCGATCTGAGGTTGCCAATCTGGATCCTCAGGCAAATTTTTCCCAACGGCTTACTTCTTCCGGCGTTGAAACCTACGATAGTAGTGGTGGTGTAAGCCAGTTCGCTGGTAGGAATCCTCAGCGGCCTAAGCAGACTATGAGGAATGATGCTGATTGAGGATCCCGGATCTATGTGAATCCGATCGACCTCCATGGAACCGACGTACCCGGTGTGGTAGAGAGGTCTGTCATGCCTGTTATGTTTTAACAGCATGTCTTCTTGAGTGAAAGTGATGTTTGGGACCACCTCCATCATACTGTGGCATCGGGGACACGCCACGGGTTCTTAATCGGGGGACTTGAGTTGGGTCAAGTATGTATCCGCCTGCATCAATGCTTCACTCAGGGCTAGACGAGTGTCTTGGGAGAGCCTGAGTAGCTCGAAGATGGACAACCTGGCTGGTGTATTAGCTAGTTGGGCCAGGATGTCAAAGTTGTACGGCTTCTCTAAACCTTTGTTTTGAAAGTTTTTTACAGGTTTATCGAAGCGCACTTCTTTTTGCTTCCCCTTGTCCGCCGAAGTTGTTTTTTAAGGACCGACCTCTGGTACGGCTGGCTTTGGTCCCGAAGGCTTGGCAGCTGAAGCATCTGTAGGTGCATCTTTCTGACTTGCTCCGTAGTCCTTGAGGTAAGCCTTCCCTGAACGGGTTGCTGTGGCCAAAAACTCGCCTTCGTCTGATGTCGAAGAAGTTACAACCGTATGGCATGGCTTGCATTTGGAGTTCTTCCTAGACTTAGCCTTAGTAGCTTTAGTCTCTTTTTCGAGCTCCGACACCAAGTCTGGGTGAACCCACATAATCTCGTCTCTCTGGGTAGTTAGGGGTAACAGGTCATGATTTTGACCCCTAGCCGGAGGGAGATTAACGATGTTCATCGTTGTCCGGGAAATAGGTGTAACACCGTCCGGTACTTCTTGGGGAGGCAGATTGCCAAATTGCAGAGAGATCATGTTGGCCGTGACCGTCTTCTCGCTATTGCGCAGAGTGATGGCTTTAGCATCGATCAGCTCTTGGATCTTCCTTTTCAGTATGTAACATGCCTTTGTTGGGTGGTGTACGTATTTGTGGAAGATGCAGTACTTGGGGTTGTTAGCACTGCCGACTTCACTGGGCCGCCTCTCCTCCGGAAGGGTGATCTTGCCACTTTTGACGAGACACTCGAATATACTCGGAATATCGTCGTCGTCAAAAGAGTATACCTCGATGGGCCTGGAAGTCCCAGGTTTTGTCTGCGTGGTTGCCACAGTCTTCTGTCTGGACGTATTGATCGCCAGAGCTTCTTTTTCTTTGGAACTGCGAGGATGGTCGCCGTTGGGGGATGACCTCTTGCCTCTGTCAGAGGTAGAGATCATGATGCCATTGTCACGCGCCTTGCGACTGTTGTCCTCGGCGGCTACCGCTGAGATGATGAACGAGGGCCAATCATGGAACTGATATGGTCCTGTGAACACCGAGATCACGGGAAGAAGGTTCTTCCTGCAAATGTCCACCAACGCTGAGTCTGGAACTCCTGGAGGCATCTGTAAAGTGGCTTGGCAAAAATGTTCGACGAAGGTGCGAACGTCCTCCTTTTTCCTCTGCTTGACTTCGATGAGAGAGGACATAGACATGTCCATTCCTCCCTCGTAGAATCGTGTGAAAAATAGAGCCTTGAAATCTTCGAAGGAAGTAATGCTGTTGTCTGCCAGGCTGCGGTACAACTGGTAAGCTACTCCTGAGAGACAACCCTTGAAAACCCGGGTGAGGAGGGCGTCATTCCCTTGTAGCAACACTGTCATCATACTGAAATAGTTCATGTACTAACTTGGTGATATTTTTCCCTCGAACAGGGCCATAGTCTGAGGTTTGTACCTCGGAGAAAAAGGGACCTCTTCCCAGATAGCTGGGTATGGCTGGTTGATTTCCAATTTCTTGAGCTGATCTTTGTGCTTCAAGGCATCGAATTGGGCTTTCAACTCCCGCACTGCTTGCATCAGATTTTTAGCTGGCAGTGAGACCACGGAATGGTGCGGCGTCGGTTGTATCGTGACTCCCGCAGGGGGTAGTACATTCTTCCAGTGAGGAAGTGGAGGACCAGCTGACTCTTGATCTAGAGCAGGCTCTTAGATCGTGTTGGATGGTGGTAGGTCCACCTCCACACGTATCTGAGTAGACTGGACCGACGTTTGAGCCATAGCAGCCGCCTGTTGGGTTAGCATTATTTGGTGCATGTTCTCCATCATGGATTGCATTTGCTTCAGAGATGTCTTTAGTGTAGTAATGCGTTGCTCAGCGTTCCCTGATGGTGAGGCTTCCTCGTGTTCATCTCTAATGGCATAAACTCCCATCTCCCTGGGCGTCATCGAAGGATGAGTATAGGTCGCTGCAGAAGTTGACTCTATACTCTCAGTATCTGATTCGGGAGACTGGCGACCCCCAGCATCGGAATCAGAAGAGCACGAAGTCAGTTGTCGTGACCTTGAATGAGTGTTCTGGAACACCCCAGCTTCGGTGTCCCTAAGGAGCATGTTGAATTTTCTTTGGCTCGGAGTTCTAGAGGACGGACGTCTTGAGTCTAAGCTTCCTCCAGGTATATGTGAAGCCATGTTCACAGATGCATGCGCGGGCTCTTCTTCTAGTAAAGATGGAGAGTAGCTCAGCCGGTCGAAAACTGGTCGTTTTGCTTTAGAATAGCAACAATTAATTACAATCCTGTGACTATTACAGCAGTGCTCGCTAGGAGGTGTAATAGCCACGCTGGAAGATCCCCTTTCCTTGCGTTTTCGGATTAGATATTTGTGCAGGTCAGGAGGAGTTACAGAAGAAGAAGATGATGGCTTGTTCCTTCTGTTCCCATTGGTGGGCATGCGGATGATGGGAACCATAGTCTTCCCAGTGGCACTCGTATCCAACAGGTTGGCCATCTGGGTGGCGGATAATCCCCGAGGAGGGTGTCTTTCCGCAACTGGAGCCTTCTTTACGCTTAGGGACTTCGCCTGGCGTAATTTGGAGCTTCGCTCTGGTTGGCGTAAAGCTGAGGATGTCCTCAGTCGACCATCAGCGTCTCGCATAATTCGGAGGGCGTGCAAATTGTTCCCTTGCTGGCGTAAATGCCAAGAAGTTGATTAGTCCGCCGCTTGCTTTCCCTTGCGGAGATCACAGGGATCATCTGGTTCTCCGTAGAGGTCAGATGTTGTTTTACGCGCGGAGCATGTCTTGTACTTCTGATTTGGCATTGAGGCTTTATCAGAAGTTTTGTCTATTCCGCCAGGGACAAGAGACTAAACTTCACATGCAGAGCGCGGAGTAGACTTCTGGGTTAGCGCTGAGGCATTGTCAGAAGTTTTGTCAGCCCTGCCAGAGACAGGCGACTGAATTTTATGCGCAAGGCGAGGAGGGAGCAATGCTACAACCTCATTGGTCGAAGAGATCGGAGAGTCCACAGGAATGGTAGAGGATGTCTTGGGCATCCAGACCTTACGCAGCTTCCTGTTGTTTTGGACAGAGAGAGAGTGAGAGCTGCCCTTTGTTCGGAGCATATCTTCGTAGGCAGATTGGTCGAACTGGACGACCAGTGTCTTCTTCATAGATCCTACGGATACCGCATCGTGTTGAGCAATAGCTTTCTCATCAGAAGAGAAAGATGTCCCCAGCAGAGTCGCCATCTTGTTTTGGATAATATAAACGAGAAAAGATTTGATGAATGCGGAAAACGAGATCTTGTACGAAGACCTGCCTTTCTTTTTTGTTTACAAACAAGATTGTACAAATTTGATCCTATATGAGGATGTCTAAGTACAATTTATTTAATCTGGGTGAATATTGCTATAGGTGTCTAATCTGCAGTCGATCACTTTAGCCCTTGGACCACACGATGTTGAAGAAGTACCGTGGAAGACAGGTAGCAGCTTCGAGGGTTGCTAAAGAGGGTGGATGCCCGATGCCAAAGTCGTTGATCCCTTCTCTTTGCCTGAGCTCCGGATTCTCCTCTCTCTCTCTCTCTCTCTCTCTCTCTCTCTCGACCGTCTGACCTTCGATCTTTGCGACCGTTGGATCTGATACTGGATTTCTTGATCAGTTTTCAGACCTAATTTCTTCGACCTTTTTCCTCTGTTGATAGAGGTCTCTATTTATAGAGTTTTGGTGACAGTGACCACTCAATCGGTGTAAAAACCGAGTAGTGGAAAGTACAGCACCCTTTTATACAACGGTTAAAATAACTAATGCCTACGTATAGATGATCCTTTGAATGAGCGTGTGACGCAGGTCCAACTAAGGGACAAAATGCGTATAACTGCTATGAAGATCATGGCGTAAAAGCCACGTAGGTAGGTATTCCTCGTGTAGAAGAGGTTGGCATAGAAGCCAATATCTGTCACCATGGCATAGAAGCCAAATAGTTATCAAACCGGCATAGAAGCCGAATAGGCGTAGAAGCCGAGTGGTCATAGAGGCCGAGTGGGCATAGAAGCCGAGTGGTCATAAAGGCCGAGTAGGCGTAGAAGACGAGTGGTCATAGAGGCCGAGTAGGAGTAGAAGCCGAGCAGACATCGAAGCTGAATAGGCGTAGAAGCTGAGCAGGCACCGAAGCTGAATAGGCGTAGAAGCCGCTGTGTAACGTGCCAGAGTGATGATGTGGACGTCTTAGCCGGAATTACGGCTCTTGGAGATAATCAGATCTCTTGCATTAAATGCAGAGATCTGCCCCCATCCTGTGCATTAAATGCAGATGCTTGTCTTTAAGATTTGCCATCATTCTGCTCATTAAATGCAGATACGCACCTTGAATCCTGTGCGAAGAGTAACCGTTGTCGCGGCAGTCTGGTCGTCTTCTGCGGAGCATAAAGAGCTCATGTTTGCCTGTGTAAAACTAGGCAGCGTATTCCCTTATATGCGTAGGAGCAGCTCTCGCAAAGGGGATGTCACTAAACGACGGTTCGGTGACATTTAATCAAATCTCCTGTATTAAATGTGGAGATCCGCCATCATCCTGCGCATTAAATGCAGAGGCATGTTTTGAAGGTCTGCCACCCTTCTGTGCATCAAACGCAGAGACGTTCCTCAGGCATTTGTCAGTATTCGGTGCCTTAATTGCAGAGACGTGCCTTGAGGGCCTGTCACCCCCCTGTGCATTAAATGCAGAGACGTGCCTCGAGTCCCGTACGGAGTATAGCTTTTGATGTGGCAGGCGGTTTGTCTTCCGCGGAGCGTAAGGAGCTCTCATCTGCCTGTGTAAAACTAGGCAGCGTATTCCTCTGCCTACATAAAAGCGATTTTACGCAAGGAAAATGGCAGTAAATGACAACCTGGGTTGCAGTGCTGCGCCATCATTATAGTCGTCGCCTGGGTAGTCGAGCAGTATCCCTTTGTCAGAAGTCGAGACGTCAGGTTCATTGCAGGATCTGACAGGTTCATTGTAGGGAATACGAAGCGTCCCTCGTACACTTCAATGCTGCATTGAAAGAGGATGAGTTTTGTGCCATAAAGGCGATGAAGCACCCTGTTTATGCTGAAGCAGCCTGGACATACTGCCCTACGCGGATGGTCCTCGATCCTATATTTCATGCTGCGCTTGGCGGAGAAGCTCTGATTGCACGTTGAAGGCTCTGAAGTCCTCTTTTTACGCTGCTTTGCATCAATATGCTGCGTAGAGCTATCCAGCGTATTTTTTATGCTTCTACAACTGGGAGAAGTTTTTGAGGGACCATTCCATCTGATATTTATTATATTATATAATCTACAGAACATAATTTTATATGGTTATGGGGCAATATTTAACTTATTGCATTCCTTGGAATTGCAATATTTAAAGGTATGGCATCTTGACCACATGTATAATTCATAAACATTGTTTTGGCCTTAGAACTTATATTAGCATATAGGTATCAAGAAAGTTCACACGAAAATAATTAGTCAATGACATTATTTGATTTAGCAGATTTGTTTTCATTTTATTTTCTTCTAATCTAAGTAATCTTACATGCTCATATTTGTAGAGTAGGATGCATTCTCTGATAAAAAGATTATCTATCAATTGTATGTTTATCATGTGCTTAAGCTATATATGTAACATGGTAATGGTTTTCTCTAGCAATAACATATCGATATGGGAATTTTCTTTTCTTTTACTAGTTTTTACTTTTCAAAATGGTAGAGATGTTGCTTTAAACTCTAGAACCTGATACATGGAAATTTATCATAGATATGCATGGGTTGAAGTATGGTGGATAATTGTTCTGCTAAATCTATTGACAACCAGTTTATGTGATACGCCATGTTGTTTCACCTTATTAAAATGCATGAACAAGAGTTATGCTTTGCCATTCGATGTAAAATAGAAGCTAGAAAAAAGAATACAAAATAGAATAATAGATATCACTTATTCTGTCTTTCGTGGATAGTTGTTTTACTAGTATAGAACCAAGCTGCTTAACTAGTCTAGAGGGAAGCTGTAGCTTATAGTTTTAAGTATATGCAAAAACTAACTTCGTCTTCTATATATCATCACTCAAAAAGTATGCGTGGAAGTATATCTCGCAAAGCCTCTCCCTTCTTTCCTAAAGATTGCTGCGGGGAGTCTTCACTGAACCGATGATTAATTATATTTCTAACACCAAATTCTATAACCCCTGCAAGTTACAGGGACATGATAATATGGGCTGCTATAGAGCTCACCCAGAATTAAAAAGAAACTCAAATTAATAGCACTACGCATCCTTCAAAGATTGCTCAGGAACACAGGCCGAGCAGTCAGAACCTGTTCGCTTGCTTATAACTGTCTCCCTTAATTTATGGGATTCGGTTGTTACGCTTGCATATAACCGTCTCCCTTATTCTTTGGGATTCGGTTGTTAACCAAGTAAGATAGGTTACCACAATTATAGGGCTAACAGTTAAGCTCCAACAGATTCTTCACTTGTATATATATGTTATTGAATACATGAATAAAATAACACTTTTTCAACCATCTTTCATATTATCCTCTTCTGAAATATGGTATCAGAGCGGGGTTTGTAAGCTCTCGATCAACCGTGTCGGCTCTGACTGAGCAGCACGTCGAGACACCAACCGATTTGCTGATTCTTATCTCCACTGGATTTTATGGGTGACAAAAAGAAACCCATTTCCTCCAGTGGTGCTTCCCATGTTGTCGTTCAAGCAGAGCATTCCAACTTTAATATTGGAATACTGCTCGATGAAAGAAACTATGATCTATTGGCTCCGCTCATAGGGATGCATGTCGCTGGGAGAAAAAAAATAGGGTACCTTCGGGGTACGATCAAAGCCCCCACCTGAAGATGATCCTACTTATAAAGATTGGTATTCTGAGGATCAAAAAGTCAAGAGTTGGCTTCTCTCATCCATGAAACCAGAAATCATGAAGCGCTACATCCGCTTACCGAGTGCCAAGGATATCTGGGATGTCTTGAAGACAGCCTTCTTTGATGAGAATGATGAAGTAAGGGTGTATACTTTGAACCAGAAGGCCTCTCACCTCAAACGGAATAGTAGGCCCATATCCGTCTACTTTGGAGAACTGACTAAAATTTTTCAGGAGCTGGATCACTACAGTAAGATTGCCATGATTTGTGACAAAGATCTCAAGAACTACCTGGAGTCAAAGGAGAGACAGAGAGTCTACTTATTCCTCGGAGGCCTAGATGATGATTTTGAACAGGTTCGTGGTAAAGTTCTCCGGAAGGATCCTCCGCTTGGCCTGCAGGCTTCCTATGCCTATGTTCGTCGAGAATGCGATAGGAAGGAAGCCATGAAGACAGAAGGAGATAAGGCTGAAGCGATGGTGGCTCGATATCACACTCCACAGAACCGTTCAGGTTCATCTACTCGAACCTTCTCTGAGGAAGCTGGACAATATAGAGGTGATCGATCTGGACGCTCATATAATCAGTCGAGTAGTGATCGTGCCTCACGTCAATATGGCAAGTGTGAGCATTGTGGAATACCTGGACACTCCAAGCAAAGATGCTACAAATTGATTGGCTACCCTGAAGGCTGGGACAAAACTCGTGACTCTCGCTTCAACAAAAATTGAGCCTCTGTGACTAACGTCAAGGATGATACAGAACTGATAGCTGAGAAAGCAACTGCTTTAGTCACGATAGCAGGTAACAAGGGTAAGGCTTTAAAAGTTTCTGATTCTGTTATGAATAATACATGGTTAATTGACTCGGGTGCTACGGCAAATATGACTTTTGATTCCAAACTTGTTCAGACTTTAAATCCTTCATCTCAAACCGATGTGACCACCGCAGATGGCAGCTCTGTCCCTGTTATTGGGGAAGGCACTATTTTCCTTAATGACAATCTCAATCTTGATAATGTCCTTGTAGTTCCATCCATTAATTATAATCTATTATCTGTTGCCCAAATAACTATTGCTCTAAACTGCCTTGTCATTTTTTGGCCTTGTTTTTGTGTGTTTAAGGATATCTAGACTCGGAAGACGATTGGTTATGGCACTAGACGGGACAAGCTCTACTACTTGGACTTAATATCAGACAGTAATTATCAGTTGATAAAAGCCCTTTCAGTTGAAGGTACACAAGGGAAGCCAAAAAAAATGTTAATGATATTTGGTTATGGCATCGTCGACTTGGACACGCCTCATTTGGTTATTTACAGAAACTTTTTCCTAGTTTATTTGCAAATAGTAATATTTCCCAGTTTAAGTGTGATGTGTGTGAATTAGCACATAGCCATCGTAGTACTTTCTCTCCAAGTTTAAAAAAAAGTTCTGTCCCTTTTATTGTAGTATATTCAGATGTATGGGGTCCATCTAAAATTGCTACTTTAGGTGGTGCCCATTGGTTTGCAACATTTATTGATGATTGTACACGTATGACATGGGTGTCTCTTTTGAAATCGAAAAAAGAGGTGTGTTTTGCCTTCAAAATTTTTCACAAAATGGTTGCTGTTCAATATAAAGCACAAATACAAGTCCTTTGTAGTGATAATTCGCGTGAATATGTGAATTCAGATCTCCGTAAGTTCTTAGATCATCATGGTATTGCTCATCAGACGACATGTCCATATACCCCACAACAAAATGGCGTGGCTGAGCGGAAGAATCGTCACCTCCTAAATGTGGTGCATGCCTCTCTACTTGAAGCTAACGCCCCGTTGTTCTATTGGGGTGAGGCCCTTGTCTCTGCTGCCTACATAATCAACCGTGTGCCATCCCGTACAATGAATTTTCGAACACCATGCCAGAAGCTCTCTGCTCTTGTCACCGCACCACCTAGTCCCAACTTGCCTCCTCATGTGTTCGGGTGTGTAGCCTTCGTTCATCTTCATAAACAACAGCGAAGTAAGCTGGAACCCCGTGCCCTGAAGTGCATGTTTGTTGGTATGCCTTACACCAAAAAGGCTACCTGTGTTATCACTCACCTACCAGGAAGATGTTCGTCACCATGGATGTGGTATTCCATGAACATGATATGTATTATTTATCGTCGGATTCTTTACCTCAAGGGGAGAGGAAATAGGAGGTTCAGACTCTGGATTATATTGAAAATTCATACACAATTGAAGCGATTATTGATATCAGTGATGAAGAGACAACTGGTTATACACCCCAGGTTGAAGAGCCAACTGTTATGGAGCTACAAACACAGGAGTCACCAGTACCACAACCTACAGTCGTTCCGGGGGCCCCAGTACCAACGCCTACAGTCATGCCTGCTTCCTCCTAGCCAACGGGCAATGAGGATGATAACCAATCGTCTCCAGAGTTGGATGTTCCACAACCACATCTCCCACCACGTCATAATCGAGGTATTCCTAAACCAACATATGAGCCTGATCCTAAAAATAATATGAAATACCCTATGAGTAACTATGTGTCCACCGATCATCTGTCAAAATTAAATAAGTCATTTACTTATCAATTATCCTCTGTATCTATTCCTAACAGTTTGCAGGAAGCTTTAGCTGAACCTAAATGGTAGGCAGCGATGAATGAAGAGTTGAGCTCATTGAAGAAAAATGCCACTTGGAGGATAGTTGATTTACCAGCTGGAAAGAAGCCGGTAGGGTGCAGATGGATTTATACTGTGAAGTATAAAGCAGATGGTACTATTGATCGTTACAAAGCGAGATTGGTGGCAAAGGGATACTCAAAAATATGGGATCGACTACACAGAGACGTTTGCACCTGTAGCAAAGATCAACACAGTTCGTGTACTGTTGTCCCTAGCTGCTAATTGTGACTGGTCTCTGCATCAACTCGACGTGAAGAACGCTTTCTTACATGGAGACTTGACTGAGGAAGTATATATGGACTTGCCTCCAGGATACAATGTTCCAGTATCACATGGAAGAAAGGTTTGTAGACTACAAAAATCCTTGTATAGTCTCAAACAATCTCCAAGAGCCTAGTTTGGTAGGTTTACAACATCTATGAGAAAGTTTGGGTATGAGCAGAGTAATTTCGACCACACTCTGTTCATAAAATGAAAGGGAAGTAAAATGACAGCCCTCATTGTGTATGTCGATGATATGGTGGTTACTGGAAATAATGAGGAAGAATGTTTAGCATTTCAAAAATATTTATCAACCGAGTTTGAGATGGAAGACCTAGGCTCCTTGAAGTATTTCTTGGGAATCGAAGTATCTAGATGCCAATCTGGAATTTTTTTTGTCTCAAAGAAAATATACTTTGGATTTGTTACGGGAAACAGGTATGTTGGGTTGTCAACCAGTTGATACTCCATTGGAGGAAGGGTTGAAGCTTGGAATGAATCCAAATCAAGTACCAGTGAACAAAGGAAGATATCAGAGGTTAGTTGGCAGACTAATGTACTTGGCACATACTAGGCCTAATCTGGCTCATGTGTTGGGAGTGGTTAGCCAGTTTATGCATGATCCTGGAGAACAACATATGAATGCAGTGTTGAGAATATTACGATATCTTAAAGGAAGTCCAGGAAAAGGGATATTGTTCAAGAAGAATAATCATCTCAGAGTCGAGGGATATACAGATGCAGATTGGGCAGGAGCGATTGATGATCGACGTTCTACATCAGGTTACTTTATATTTGTGGGAGGTAATTTAGTTACATGGAGGAGCAAGAAGCAAAATGTGGTTGCTCGCTCGAGTGCAGAGGCTATTGTAGCTTATTCACAGCGATATCTGTGAATTGAACGGTATTCTCACTCGTGGTGGTAAACGGTATTTTATTACATTTATAGATGATTATTCAAAATACTGCCATGTTTACTTGCTTAGAACTAAAGATGAAGCTTTCAGTAAGTTTGTATCTTTTAAAGCTGAAGTTGAAAACCAACTTGAGAAGAAAATTAAAATTCTTAGGTCTGATCGTGGGGGTGAATACACCTCTGCCGAGTTTGACTCCTTTTGTGAATTGCATGGCATTATACATGAGGTAACTGCTCCTTATGCTCCTCAACAGAATGGGGTAGCAGAAAGAAAAAATAGAACATTTCTTGATATGATTAATGCTATGTTAGGTAGCTCTAGTTTATCTGATTATTTGTGGGGGGAAGCCCTTCTTTCTGCATGTCATATCTTAAATAAAGTTCCTTTCAAAAAGACTGATAAGACCCCTTATGTGTAGCGCCCTGCTCCGCATCGACGCTACGTACAAAGTGAGATCGCCTTGCTTGCTCGAACGGAAGTCTTCTCGGAGAGTTCCCGACCGATTAATCAATGTGAGTGGGCAGAACTGCATTCTCTGATTCTTGCACGACTTAATAATGAATCTGAGTTTTTGATTGCTTGTTTGCTTAAGAAGAATGTTTTCATAAGAAGAAAGATAGAACCGACTCAGTATGCTAATAAGAGAACTCACATAGCTTGTCATTAAAACGAATCTGCTTGCTTGCCTAATAAGAGAACTAGAATGCTTGTCTGAAATCGAGATAGAACCTTGCCATGCTAATAACAAGAGTAAAAAGGATTGCTTGCACTTATATCGTATGCTAGACTGGAATACTAGATTGCTTGTCCACAAGAGATAGAATTTGCATGCTAGAGTTATAAGAACTGTTCTTGCTTGTTACTTGTTTAAGAGTTAGCTTGCTTGAATATGTGTTATAGTTGGCTTGTGAAAAGACAAACTTGGTTAATAGCGTAAACTTGTGAATCTAGACTAATAGTCCACCTCGAGGCTTAACAGGTGTGGCTATTAGGCAATGTGCATTAAGACAATGAGCTTCGGTTATCTGGACTTGAGCTTGAGAAATAAGAAAAGAGATAGACTTGTTGTGCATTGTTCATCAGTTGCATGATAGCATATTTTTCTGATAGGGCTTGCATTTGGTCAGGACAACTTGTGCACAAGGATTATCTCTCGAGCGGTTCCTGGGGCACTGGGGATCGTTCGGCCCGGGAAGAGATCTAGATACCCAAGGCTTGTACGTTCTTGGGTAGGCCAAAGACAAGTCTATTAGTGAGATGGGCTTGTACGTCCCAACTGCTAATCCCGTGGAGGGGACCATCATTTAGTTAGGGCGCATGCTAGGCTAGCCTTCTTGCATACCTAACTGTTTGATGCAGGGACGAACATGAAACTAGAGAACTGTATACTTTATGTTATGCCAATTGTTGCTAACTTATGTGTCTGCTGCAGGGATAACTGTTCGGCCGTGGGTAAGAAATATGAGTTTATACATAAGCCTGCTTATTCATTTAGTCTGCACCGTTGAGTTTCTGTTAGTTCTTCATGTATATAGTTATATTGCCTTAAATGCTTGAAGATATGACAGTCTACTTGATATGTTTGTCTCAATTCGATATGCTCAGTCTGCTAAATAAGCTTTGCCCCAGAGAGTTAGATTATGATACACAATGCATGTTGCGCACGTCCCGATGAGAACGATTGTCCTGCGGGAGAGCTGCAACGTGGTGATTCACGTTCAGCGGGGACAATTGAGCTTGCGGGAGATTGGGGCATTGCTTGGATGCTTGAGTATCGAGTATGCAAAACTGTTTCAAAGTTATGTTTCAAAAAGATGTAATATGACTCTGCTAGAACTGCATGAAACGAACTTAGGTAAAACTAGCAAAATCACTAGAAATGCAATATTTTGCCACAAGTCTACTTAGTGTGGGTCTCAGGGGGTGTAGCTTCTGTTCAGTTGTTTTATCTCACCAGTACTTGCATAAAGTGCTGACCCACCAACAGTTTGCTTGTTCTCAGGTGACGTTCGTGTGAGGAAGCGATAGCCGTGCCTCATCCCAAGGAACCGGAAATCTGGAGTCGATGCCTCGAGCCGCATCGAGTTGTGCCTGCTTTGAGATGCTTTGTATAAAGGGACATAATGTATGGAACGGTATCATTGTAATCGAGAGAAGAGTGCTTGAGCGATCTGTAACCTCGGCCATGCGCCGCTTGTAACAATTTCAATATCAATAAAAGAGCCTATTTTTATATGCCATTGTGATCTTCACTTTTCTGCAATATGTGTGCCGCTGCTTCAGTATTGAATAGCTTACTTGCCCTTGTATCAAAGCTTTGGCCTTGTGCAAGCGCATCTTAGGCTTGCACGGCATCACGCCCGTGCGAGGACGATCGGTTCCGTAGGGACCAAAGCGAGGACGAACGGCCCTACGGGACCGGGGCGTGACATTATGAACTTTGGAGAGGTAGAAAGCCATCTTTGAAATATTTCAAAGTGTGGGGGTGCCTTGCTAAAGTTTCTGTCCCTCCTACCAAGAAAAGAAAATTGGGACCAAAGACCGTAGACTGTGTATTTTTGGGATATGCCAAAAATAGTACTGCTTATAGATTTTTTGTAATTAAGAGTGAGGTAAATGATATTGATGCTAACACGGTTATGGAATCTAGGGATGCTACATTTTTTGAAAATATTTTTCCATTGAAAAATAGAATATCTAGTTCCTCTATTTCTACACAAGTCCCTGTAGTAACCTCTAGTTCACAACCAGAGAAGATTACCCTAGCAGAACCCAGAAGAATAAAAGAACAAGACGAGAACCAAACCTAGGTGAAGGTTTTTTCACCTACCTCGTTGAAGAGGATCCTATATCTTATCAAGGGGCTATGTCCTCAGTCGATTCCTTATTCTGGAAAGAGGCCATAAATAGTGAAATGGATTCTATTATATCAAATAGAACTTGGGATTTGGTTAACCTTCCTGCAGGTTGCAAACCAATAGATTGCAAATGGATCTTCAAAAAGAAGTTAAGACCTGATGGGTCTATTGAGAAATTCAAAGCCAGGTTAGTGGCTAAAGGGTTCAAACAAAGAGAAGGGGTAGACTTTTTTGACACTTACTCTCCTGTTACAAGAATTGCTACAATTAGAATGTTAATAGCCATTGCATCTGTTCATAAACTGTTTATTCATCAAATGGATGTAAAAACTGCATTTCTCAATGGAGATTTACAGGAAGAGATCTATATGGAACAACCTGAAGGGTTTGTTGTTCCAGGTCAAGAACACAAGGTATGCAAATTAATTAAATCTTTCTATGGGCTAAAACAAGCGCCAAAGCAATGGCATGATAAATTTGACAAGGTAATTCTATCATATGGTTTTGCTATTAATGATTCTGATAAATGTGTATATAGCAAAACTATTGGTAGCTCTTGTGTAATATTATGCCTGTATATTGATGACATTCTTATTTTTGGTACTGACATGGATATTATTTATGATATCAAATCATTTCTGTCTCAAAATTTTGATATGAAAGATTTAGGACCTGCTGATGTAATTTTAGGACTTAAATTAAGTCGCACTTATGAGGGAATTCGTATCTCCCAATCTCACTATATAGAAAATATTCTAAAAAGATTTAACTATTTTGATTCTAAACCTGTAAGTAATCCATATGATGCAAGTATCAGGTTGAAGAAGAATAAAGGAGACAGTGTGGCTCAGTTGAAGTATTCTCAGCAAATCGGATGCCTGAACTATATTGCTAATCGTACCAGACCTGGTATTTCCTAAGCAGTAGGAAAGCTTAGTCGGTATACTAGCAATCCGAATAGTTCACATTGGACTGCCTTGGAACGGGTAATGAGATACCTAAAGGGCACGATATCCCATGGATTATTCTATGGAGGATACCCATCTGTATTAGAAGGGTATACTGATGCGAACTGGATCTCCGATACAGATGAGACCAAAGCCACAAGTGGATATGTATTCACATTGGGTGGAGCTGCTGTTGCGTGGAACTCTACCAGGCAGACCTGTATTTTTAGATCTACTATGGAGGCAGAATTTATAGCTCTTGACCTCACCAGTGAGGAAGCTGACTGGCTTAGGAATCTGGTAACAGACATTCCTCTGTGGAGCAAACCAGTTCATGCTATCCCTGTACACTATGACAGCCAAGCTGCAATAGCAAAGGCTCAAAGGACAAGTTATAATGGAAAATCCAGACATATACGTCTGAGGTACAATCGGGTAAAGCAATTGCGATCCAGTGGAGTAATTGTAATTGACTTCGTCAGATCAAAGAACAATCTAGCAGATCCTCTAACTAAAGGGCTCTTAAGGAGACTTGTGTTGGAGACGGCAAGAGGAATGGGGTTAAATCCCATAGATTGAGTCACCTCAAAGGCAACCCAACCTTTGATTGGAAGCACCAAGAAAAGGTTCAATGGGTAACAACAAAATTGATGTGTGACTGGAAACACTATATGATAGTAATTGTAAAGAACCATTCCTCTAATGTATAGTGTTGATCTGCAATAAATAAAAGGGTGATTATAAAATCTCAATGAATCTGTGGCTTGTAAAGCAGGGTATATAAATTGCAGAATACCTAGAAAGATTCACCTATTTAAGAGTAAAAGTGGGGCCGCTTTCTATGGGAACTCGGGCTGTTCTCTAGAGCTCTTAAGAAATCGAGATAGCACATGGCCGAAAAGTGCACAACTGTTGATACGATCAAATGTCTACAATGTGTTTGTGTGTATGTTGAGTCTGTACACGTAAGATCCTAAGTTCAAGACTTAAGTCACTTTGGGTCTGTATAGATGAGATGTATAACACTAAGGGGAGGTTCAAGTCCGGAAGACACCTTCCCCTGATACACAGTGTGATTGCCCATATCTTGTTTTCCTTCCTATATGTCCTATCGTGCTATACCTTCTTTTCTTCTTTTGTTGAATCATGTGGGGGATTGTTAGATTTATTTATAGATTTATCTAAACTATATGATTCAACAAAGCACTCCTTTCTTTTAGTCCCACATGGGAAAGGAGAAGTCATTCTCCTTTCCATATATTGCTTTACCCCTCTTAGTGGGTAAGTGGGCTTTATAGGGAATGGGCTTGATCTCATCCAACCCGCGAGCGGGTGCACGATTTAATGCGTGGTTTTACGCGTTTATTATTTGTGCACTTAGCACTTTGCACGCTTGCGTGCCGCGGAACGGACACGGGTACAAAGGTAATTTTATAACTTATTTTATTTTATTTTTTATTTCGGTTGATTTGGTCTGGTGGGTTGCTGGTCTTCCGCGGAACTGTTCTCACGTAATCCTGTTACTGAAAAAGTGGGAAACGTTACGTGAGAGATATATCCAGGACACGATCCTGAGATCTGAAAAAAACAGAAATCGGTTTTTTCTTTTCTCTCTCTCTCTCGCTCTCTGTTCGGACGGAAGAACAATCTCACAGAGACGAAAAAGAAAAGAAAAACACCAGAACCAAAATTCCTCCTTCCTCCTCCGTCCAATTTCTATTTGTCGGGCAAGGTTGTGATCGTTCGTGGGATTCGCCACCGGGTGCACGGTGAAGTGAATCGAAGGATTCGTTGTATCTCGGGGATAAATTGCCAGGAACCTACTGCACTGTTCGTGGGACGAAATTCTATTCTAAGGACAGCGTGTAACGTGCCTCGAATCCTATACTATTTCTTGTTTTAATTTTACATCTTCCTATTTGCATTATTTAGGAATTTAACCAACAAAATTCCCCTCTTAACCCAATCCAGTGCACTATACTTGTTACAGAGTGCACACTAGAATCTGTGATTATTACCCATCTCTTCCTATCCAACATAAGAAACACAGCTACACCCATCATCCTACTGGAGCATCTGTAATGTGCAGTGTTCTAAATTCTCTAAGTTGACACATGCAAACACTTGAGACACACACTCAATCATATGTGCACAGAGCACCTCCATGTACCCAAATCCACACTGCCTGGACCATGCATCTGCACTGCTGCTGCTCATTCTGTGATGCAGCAGGCTGCATCAACCAACAGTTGTGTAGCTGCTGCTACTTGCTACAGGAAATCTGCAAGTACTCCCCACTGTGCACACAATTGACACTGATACACAAGGATACTAATCCACCTCCATTAGGCACTCTGTAGACACTCCACACATACTACCACACTTATACACTGTTATATATATATATATATATATATATATATATATATATATATATATATAGGATAAAAGGGATATGAGCTATAGGCTCATATTCCTACATGAGCCAATGCACATGTGGACCAATAGAATTGAAGTGTATTAGTGCACATGGGTGCACATGAGATGTAGGAATCTATTCCTATTGGTCCACGTGTGCATGGCTCTTGCAGGAATATGAGCACTATGGGTCATATCTCGTTTATCCATATATATATATATATATATATATATATATATATATATGGATAAACGAGATATGACCTATAGTGCTCATATTCCTACAAGACCATGCACATGTGGACCAATAGGAATAGACTTTTACTAGAGCACATATGGGTGCACATGGGATGTAGAAGTCTATTCCTATTGGTCCACATGTACATGGCTCATGTAGAAATATGAGCAATATGACTCATATCATGTTTACCCTATATATATATATGGGGGCGGATCAAAATATCCGCCTCCCGTGTCCCGCTCGAGCCCCGTCCTCCCCTCTTCCGTCAGATTGGGGGCCAGCGCGCGCGTCCCCGTGGGGTCCGCTCGATCCAAAGGTCGGGAGCGACGGGGCCCCCGCGGGGCTCCCGATCCGCTCCCTATATATATATATATATATATATATATATAACACTCCTTAATGTATGATCCTATATACACTACACAGACACTCAACTGGACCACTACACTCACAGTCATACACATTGGTGCACACAGACTCTAGTTCTACACTCCACTCTTAACAGTTACCTACATTTACCCATTACCCCAATATCTTAACCTACATTGATACACTATCATATCACACATGCCATTATACTCCCTGTTACTGAAATCTGGAATCATATTCCCTCGTACACTGTGCTACACAACTGTACTGCACCACTGCCCCTCCAAGCCTCCAATTGCCTGCACCTTACGTAGCAGTATGCTACTGTTGACTTATCCTTTGCAGCTGCAGGAGAAGTCAACACTGCAGGCATTGTAAACCGGCCCTCAAACTCCCCTCTTTTAACACTGCTGCCTCCTTAACTACTGTAGCTCCAGGACCCCCTCCCATGACACTGGTACACTCTTGGAACTTATCACATACACACACTCCCTCGTGGAGACACTAGAGAACAAACTATGCTAATAATACCCTGTGTCTGATACTCGAATTCCTGCTACACATAGACACACGACACATATCTTACATGAATTTCCAGTACCTTGATACACTAGTGTGCTACCAACCTTCTGTCTGCACAGTCCCCTTACAGATAGCAGCTGCAAAGTCCTCTAATTGTAGGGAGCACTGCACCAAACTAGCTGAGTCGGGTGTTTGCAGGGAGCTTAGCTATCGACGACAGGCTGCAAAGGGATCTGGAGAGTTTGGGCATTACACTCCGAATCAGATACAAATAGACGTCGACCTCGAACCGGACCTATTGGAGAAAATCAAGTCCACTAGAAGGACGACATATTCCTAGAGAAGATACACAAACTTATCTCAGCAGTAAAGACGATCGACTTTGCGGTGAGCGAGGATGAAATGTTGCGGGTGAAGGGGAGATTATGTGTTCATAACGATGCAAACCTCAGAAAAGAGATACTCATTGAAGCCCACTATTCGAGTTACACTTCACACCCAGCAAGCACGAAGATGTATCAGACCTCTGCACGACGTTTTGGTGGCACGGTATGAAGAGGGACGTGACGCTATTTGTGTCGCAATGCATGGTCTGTCAGCGAGTAAAGATCGAATACCAGAAGCCGGACGGGGAGATGCAGAACCTTGCTATACCGGAGTGGAAATGGCTGCCTCCATGCTGAACACAACAAGAGCTCGATAGCTCTTGCTCCTCAAGCACACATCTCCATGAATATACTCAAAACTGAACACATAAAGTCACACTTTCACACATGATCACACACTCGACTCGAAGCCACACTCCCAAAATACTAAACCAAGTCCAAATCTATGATAAACCTATCACCAAGTGGTACACAACTCTAATTTCCCCAAATGAACACCATATATATATATATATATATATATATATATATATATATATATATATATATATATATATATATATATATATATATTAGATCTATGCATTAAATAGAGAATTGACACTAAAGGACACCAATATGCATGAGCACTAGCCATATAGTTTTGCTTTGGTAGTTGAACTTGAAATTGAACATAAAATTTCACATTCAAATAAATATAGTAAATAGTAAGTATACCAAATATTGGTGTGTGAGAATCTTGATTCTTATCACTTGCCATACCGTTAAACTATGGGTCTGAAAGCAGGGTGGTAATAGAAGTATAGAACTCAAAAGAAATTAACAATGAAGTTGGTGTATGTTTCCAGATGAATAGTACTTTAAGATACATAACAGCTGTGTGTGTAGTTCCAAGTTTTTGTGGTTCCATAGCTACATGTGAGGTTCCAAATTTGTGTGGGAAGCTCTTGGTTTCCATAGAAGAAAACTGAAAGTATGGGCAGAAAACTTGTCCAATTTCGGACCTGGATGGTATCGGAGGCTGGGTTGAAATACAACTTTTGAGAATCGTCGTCCCAGTTCAAGCCTTCCCACAATGTTAATGAAACAGTGAAGATACCAATAATCTTTGTATTTTCTCAGTTAAGGAAAATGTGATTAGATGATGGTGATAGTGAAGATACCAATAATTTTGAAGTTTCTAAAAAATTTCTTTTCTCAGATGGAACTTGCATATTTCATTTGTTAATACAATTTGAATACATTTTCTTTTATAAAAAAATAAATAAAAACAAACAGGAAGGAACATGGTAGAAAATTTGTTGGATCTAAACTGATAACAAAAGCTCAATATGAAATTTGTAGTTTTTGCCTTGCTCGGTTTGCTCAGGTACTGAACTGAAATTATACATCTCCTGTTAAAGTAGTACTTTGGGGTTCTCTTTTTATAGTTTTGAACTAAATGACCTCTTCAACTGCAGATGCTGTGGCGCTTAAACTTTTTTGTGTTTTTTGCTTGCGTTGTTCTGAACAATGGCTACATGATATACTACATCTGTCCCATGCAAGTACAATGAGATTGGATTGGGGATGGCTATAAAGATGGTTTCTTGCTTTTTAGTAGTATTCATGGTTTGGGAAGTTCCTGGATTTTTTGATTTCTATGGAGTCCTTTCACTTTTCTGTTATCACTCATCTTAACCCTTCTCATTCGTTTGCTTGTTCATCTCATAATCTAACAATCCTACACTTGATGCAGGATACAGAGATGTCGATCTACGGAAAGCAAACCTTCCTCTTTTGCTTGAATGGCACTTCAGATCTGGCCTTGATCATTATATATGGATCGTAGGAATGCTATATGCATACAACCACCCAACAGTAAATTTCTCAAATTATGTTTATTTGGTTGCTCATTACGGTTCATATTTAGATACATATGTCCCTTTTATATTCCTATCATTGTTACTTAGATTCTCAACCATTAATTAATAGGTTGAGCGATGGATGGAGAAACTAGAGGAGTCTAAAACGAAGAAGAAATTGTCAATTAAAACGAATGTTGTTTCTGTCCCCTTGGTGGTAAGTTGCATATCTTCGACATAGTGATTATGATGACAAGGTAGGCTAAAGTATATTATCACTCTTTGCAGTAAAAGAATTTCTTCAATATTATAGGTCGGTCATCTATGGTTTGAGTACATTAATAAGCTAGACAAGGTTACATATAATAAGTTTTGTAGAATAATTTGGAGTAATTGTTATATTTTTATTGATAATCTCTTGGCTATTTATAGCTTACAATCCTTCATCTTACATTAATACCCAATTAAAAACCCCTATAGAATATTCTAATATCCCATAGAATATCTAATATCCCCACAAATATACCACAAATATTCTAATATACCAACAAATATACCAAGAATATTCTAATATACCAACACCCCTCCTCAAGATGGACGAAAGATATTCACTAAGCCCATATTGTCACATCCTCTAATCATATCCGCAGAGCTAAGTCCCTTGATCATACTGTCTGCTAATTGCTCCTTAGTTGGAATATGACCTAGCTCCAGTAGTCTACGGTCCAACTTCTTCTTGATGAAGAACCTATCAATCTCGATGTGTTTGGTCCTGTCATGTTGCACTGGATTGTTGGCGATACTGATGGCTGACTGGTTGTCACACCACAGCTTTATCTTGGATCATTGATCCAGCTTCAGCTCCACCAGCATACTCTTCAGCCATACCAGCTCTGCAACACCCAAGGCCATAGCTTTGTACCCCATTTCAGTTCTTGATCTGGCCACCACCGACTGCTTCTTACTCCTCCAAGAGCCAAGTTGCGTCCTATAAATATGCAATAGCCCGAGGTAGACCTCCTGTCATCAGTACAGCTAGCCCAATCAGAGTCACAGTAGCCCTCGATGCCCAAGTGATCATTCTTCCTTAATATCAACCCCTTTCCGGGTGCACCCTTCAAGTATCTCAGAATCTGGTACACTACGTCCATATGACCCTTCCTTGGGTCATGCATGTAGCGGCTCACCACACTCACTACAAAGCAGATATCAGGACGTGTGTGGCTCAAATAGATCAACTTGCCCACCAGTCTCTGGTATCTGTCTAGGACAACTGGTTCTCCAGTCTCAGCATACAGTTTGAACCCCTGGTTGGTCGGGGTCGCTGCAAGTCTGCATCCCAACATCCCTGTCCCTGTGATAAGGTCCAGCGCATACTTTCTCTGAGAAAGAACAATTCCCTCTGCTTCTCGAGCAATCTCAATCCTAAGAAAGTACCGAAGAAGGTCAAGGTCCTTCACCTCGAACTCCTTGCCAAGCTTCCCCTTGAGTCGGACAATCTCCTGCTCATCATCTCCTATGATAATCATATTGTCCACATACACTGCAAGCATGGTGATGTGGCCTCCACTCCGACGGAAGAACACAATATGGTCAGCATTGATTTGCTGATATTCTATCCCTATCATTGCCCTCCTGAATCTGTCAAACCACGCTCGAGGAGACTGCTTCAGTCCATAGAGGGACTTCTTCAACCTGCAGACCTTGTCCACTGTCTTATCATTGTAGA
Organism: Iris macrosiphon; assembly: GCA_036927795.1. Lineage (NCBI taxonomy): Eukaryota > Viridiplantae > Streptophyta > Magnoliopsida > Asparagales > Iridaceae > Iris > Iris macrosiphon. Next base: position 135,563,785 of record JAYESA010000007.1, read on the forward strand.
ATCCTGGTGGTATCTCCATGTACACTTCCTTCACGAGATCCCCATGAAGATACGCATTCTTCACATCCAGTTGGTGTAGCTTCTATCCACCATTCGCTGCTAAAAGAATCAGGGTCCTAACGGTGCTCATCTTCGCCACTGGTGCAAAGGTCTCATCATAGTCAATGTCGTATGTCTGACTGTATCCTTTTGCCACCAGTCGAGCCTTGTAGCGTTCTACTTTTCCATCTGGGTTCTGCTTTACAGTAAAGACCCACTTGCATCAGACTTCCCTCTTTCCCTCTGGTAGTTTTACCAGTTCCCAAGCGTGGTTCATCTCAAGAGTGCGTAACTCCTCGTGGATCGTCGCTTTCCACTTTGGATCGTTCTTGGAAACCTGCCAATTATTAGGTACAATAATACTATCCAAAGATGCAATAAATACTCCATGAGAAGAAGAGATATTATTATATGAAACAAACTGAGCAAGGTCCCAACCATATTTATAAGAAGGATTTTTCGCATTGTTGTGAGTGGTCCTCCGTACTGATAATGGTATGGGAGGAGTAGGAAGAATGATATCATCTGAAGGAGAATCTGGTGGTAGTGGTGTAGGTGTCTCAGGAGTTGAGACGGACGGAGGCAAGAGACTTGGCACTGGCACTATAGGTACTGGTCCTGCAGTTTATTTTTCTTTCCTGCTGTAGGTAAGTTACTCACCCTGAGCTGTGGGCCTAACACCTCTCATCGCCTCCCCCTGTTCCTCTTCACTCTCCTGCTCCTCCTCAAACGTTCCTCTATGCCATACTTCTAAATCGGTCACCACACTCTCACCAATCTCCCTCTCTCGCCTCATACTCTCAATATCAGTTGAGTTGCTCATGGATGAGGGTTTTTTCTGACGGTAGTATGGCTCAAACTCCCTGAAGTGAACATCCATACTCACAATCTTTTTGTTTACTGGGCTCCAGCACACGTACCGCTTCTGAGTCGCCGAATAGCCTACGAATACACACTTGACTGCTCTGGGATCAAGTTTCCCAACAGACGGTCTATTGAACTTTACAAAACATACGCAGCCAAATACCTTTAGTGGGAGTATCCCACTATTATTTTCTTGCAATATCTCACATGTAGACTTCTATTCCATACCTTCAAGGGCATCTTGTTGATCAATCGAGCTGTTGTCAATACTGCATATCCCCATAGACTCTGTGGGATATTCATGACGATCATCATGCTCATTGCTACCTCAAAGAGATGTCTGTTCTTCCTTTTTGCCACTCAATTCTGTGTTGGTGTGTATGCACAGGTCATCTGATGTTGTATCCCTTGGACTGACAAGTATTCCTCAAGTGCTTTGTTGGTATACTTTGTTCCATTATCAGACCTTAGTACATTTACCAGTGCTCTGTACTGTGTCTGAACATGTTTATAAAAGTTACGAAAACAGGCAAAGACCTAATCTTATTCTTCATCAAATACAACTATATGTCATGAGAGTAATAATCAATAAAAGAGATGAAATACTTGTAACCATTCATAGTAGTGGCGTACGGCCACCAGATATCATAATATATAATATCAAAAACAGAAGAGCTCCTATGGCCCACACCAACATATGAGATCTTGGTAAGTTTGCCTAAATCACAAGCATCACATACTAGTTTCTCCTTATTTTCCTTCTCATAAATAGATGGATACAACCTATTCAAAATACCAAAAGAGGAGTGCCCCAACCGCCTGTGATAGAGTATCAGTATATCCTCGGCACTCATCTTTGTTTCTCCCATTCATGTCCTTTCTGTCACAGACACCAATGCCAAATCCAGTCCTTCCTGATCCAGGTACCACAGTCCACCATGCCATGTACCAGTCCCAACTCTTCGTCCCGTCTCCTTCTCCAGGAAGATCACCTTAGGAATATCAAAAGAGATAATGCATTTTAGTTGGAGGATTATAGAACTAATGGACAAAAGACTGACTGGAAAAGAAGGAGCATGTAAAATATTGGACAATCTTACTGAACCGGTACAATCGACAGTACCCTTACCGACCACTGGATGGAAAGTACCATCGGCTGTTTGAATGCTGTCTGCAGATGCTAGGTGAGTGTAGGAAGAGAACTCACTAGCATTCCCTATCACGTGTCGAGACGCACCCGAATCGACAATCCAGTCCGACGATCTAAGGGAAGACATAGATGCAAGGGCGAGTGAGTTATCAGTACCTTTCGATGGATGGGCATATATGGCAGCGTTGCCTCTGATGAAGACTGAGGTGGACGCCTCCTCAGTCCCACTCCTTCTGTCTCAATCGCTTGACGCTCTCTGCTTTCTCCTAAGTACTTCTAGCATGCCCAGTAGTGCTTGATTCTCCTGAGTATATGCACCATTAGCCCCCTTCTCGCCATCTGCTACCAGCAGGTTCACCCGATAACCTCCTCAACCACCCCGTCGACCCCTACGACCACGGCCACATCCTCTAAACTGTCCACGTCCGCCACCTGAATCTTTCTTTTTGGGTGGTTTGGTGCAAGCATACCTCAGATGACCCACCTTCCCGCAGTTGTAACACTGCCGGGGTCTCCCTTAGGTCCTGTGCCGCCTGAATTGGCAACCACCAGTGCTGTCTTTACTTCAAGAGGCCACATGTCCCTGCTTGAAGCTTGATATGAGGCTCCTCCTGGATCATGGCCGAGATAGCCTCCTCAAGTGTAGAAATCTTCAGTTAGGCTAGAAGTAGTACTGTCCTATGAGCAAACACTACGGCCAGCCCCTTAAGAAACTTCATCACTCTGTGGCGATGATCGATTGGACTAAAGAATTGAGGAGCCAGATGTATACCACCATATGAGTGGACTTTCACTCATCTAGTCTAGCCGAGCCCTCATCCGGCTCTGTCTTCTCTCCTGACAAGAAACCCTCTAGGTTCTTCCCTGCGAGGGTTCTCCTCACCCATCGTGACCAACTCAAGTAGGTGGCCGGTCCATCAAGCTTCAGATCGATGGATGAAAGCTCCAACTTTACCAATGTTCGTGTCGCGCTCTCACCAGTCGACAGTTTTATCAGCTTCACCAACGTTATAATCTTCGCATAGTCCAACTTCTTGATGATCTCGTCCATCGATTCTCCTCTTCTCCGATCACCTCACACCCGTCCCACGATTCACGTTCGCCCTCTTCATCCTCTCCTAGACCCAATCATATCTCTCCCTCATCAGATCTAGGCCTTCGATGTCAATGTCTGGAATGACCCGTAGGAGATGCCAGGAACCGCGACTGAAGACTCCACGGGAGTCGCGGCTTCGCGGTGGTGGTGGCGGGCTAGCAGTACGGTATCAATGGTGGTGGGCGGCGCGGCAGTGGTGGAACGCGCTATTTTTGACGGATGCTCTGACGGATCAAAATTGTCGTAAAACATGATTTACAACGGTTTTGGTCTGTCAAAAAAATACATGTTTTGGCGTACTGGTCATGATGCATATATGCACAGTTTATCTCTCGATGTTTGGTATATCATCAAGTAAAAGTTGATCAGCAAAGACCATGCAGCCGCTTCCTATCCCGGAGTGGAAGTAGGAGTATATAACGATGGACTTTGTGACCGGTTTACCTAGATCCCCGACTAGTCGTGATGAGATTTGGGTGATAGTAGATCGTCTCACAAAAGTATCTCATTTTCTTCCTTTCCGAGTAGGACAGTCCACAGAGCAGTTGTCAGAGATATACATGCGACAAATAGTAAGGCAATACGGGGCCCCAGTAAGTATAGTATCAGACTGAGACACTCGGTTCACCACTCATTTCTAGAAGATCTTGATCAAAGTTTAGGCACCAAGTTGAGATTCAATACCACTTACCATCCGCAAACAGATGGACAGTCAGAAAGAACCATTCAGACGTTGGAGGACATGTTGCGAGCTTGTAATTTAGATTTTAGAGGGTATTGGGAGGATCATCTTCATGTAGTCAATTTCTCGTACAGCAACAGTTATCAAGTAAGTATTCAGATGGCACCATTCGAGGCATTATATGGAAGGATGTGCAGGTCACTATTGGCATGAGATGATATCGGCGAGCGGAAGATGCTAGTGTAGAAGCATGAAATAATTCACAACATGCGCCAAATAAAGCCAAAGCCATGCACATTCATGCAATAAGGGCAGCCAAAGCCATGCGCTAAAGGCCATCATGCGCCAAATACAAACATGCGCCATCACTGACAGACTACTTCGAGAAGCACGTATCAGCACAACAAAGGTCCAATGTGGCAATACTCCCAATACTCCCATGCAACAGTGTTCCCATGCGGCAGTATTCCTCATGTGCTGGAGTCTTCATGCGGTAGTGTTCCCTTAAAAACTCTACACAATCAAATATTTCTTTTATTAACATCCAAGATCTTCGAGTAATCAGCATATGACATGTGTCGCACAGATTATTGGCATTAGCAACCCCAGATCTCAAATTGCCATGGGGCAGCCATAGCGTAGCATGCGCTCATAAATTTGCAACCGCCATTCTTGGAAGATAATATACGACAGCGTGAAATTCATGCACATCCATTCGCACGCATGATCATTTGAAGACTATAAATAGTGGGCGTCTCCCACATACAAAAAGAGGAGGACAAAAAAAAGCAACAAAAGAAGGGATCACCATTAAGTCGCATACTCAAGTTCCCAAGGGCCTCGCCATTCTCTCTCATCGGACCTTCAACCGAGTAAATAAGTCGACCGCAGACTTGATCTTCACCGTCACACTTGCCTAGATCTATTTGTACTCAAAACTCTACGCATTAGGGCTTCTTTTGTATTTTTTTTGTTCTATTCCAATGAATTCGAAAGTTCGTTCAACTTTTGCAGTATTTTTTTTGCAATGTCGACAAAAATGGTGACTCTGCTGGGTAAAAATATCTCCTCCAACGAGAAAGTGACGCAGTCCGACGAGAGCAAGCTGGGTTCAACCCAGATAATGTTGGTTGTTCGCTTTGACCAATAGGCATTCAAGGAGATGCTGAACAAGCCGAGCCCCGTATCGAGTCCCACAAGACCTCACAAGACTTGCAAGACTTGGGTCGTCAAAGCCGCTGTGCCGCACCCACAGTCTGCGAATGATGTGTTGTCAATCCCCACCGTTGGGGGTGCCCATCAGGTCGACGCATATCCTGTCTCTGTCTTCGCAGTCACTATTGAGAAGAAAAATGTTGAATCTCAAGAGATGCGCTCACAGCAAGATGCAACAAAGAAGAAGCATACGACATCATCCTGCAGGCGCATGAAGTCTTCTGCGCATAGCAAGGCCAAAGAGAGCCTGTCTTTGGCAGAATATTTTATGGAACTAATATGGATTCTCTATACTATATGCCAGTGAGCGCTAGTTCAAAGAAATACAAAATGACTCGAGCCATGCGTGCTCAAATGGCTGCGCAAGTAATCCGCCAAAAGCATGCACCACTGGTTGTCACACGCACTGCTAATGGAAAATTGTATAGGGTTGTCACATGCGCTCATGCGCCGAATATGGGCCAACCCTCTAAGCCTTCCTGAGACCACTTCGGTGCAGTTTCTGTGCAGGAACCAAGTCGAGGAGCAAAAACTGTGTTTACAGACGCATGCGCTTAGCTTGGCTGCGCGCAGGAAGTCGGTCCATCTTACGCCAAGTCTTCTACAAATGAACCCGATGCAGTTGTTGCGCAAGAACTAGGTCAGGAAGCAAAAGCTGTGTTGACAGACCCATGCGCTCATCTTGGCTGTGCGCATGGAATGGGTTGTCGCACACTAAGTCTTCCACAAATGACCCGGGTGCAATTTTTGCGCAAGAACCAGGTCAGGGAGAAAACCTTCTACTTTCACACTCATGCACAAAGCTTGGCCGCACATGAAATGGGTATAAAAGTGAAGTCCAATTTGCATAATATGATAAGTCACAAGTGCAAGACGAGAGAAACAACTCTTGTACATGAAGTGTCCCCTCCCACTTGTGCCAGCATCATTATCACTGTTGCTATACTAGAGTAGCAGTTCCTCTGGCCAGACAGTCGGTATTCCAGCGATTGCAAACTTGCGACACCAGTCTGACAGCGTCGCAAAAAACAAGTGCACGATGAAGGAGATAAATTATTTAGTGCCTCATGCTGCTCAACATGGAGGTCTCCTTCTATGAAGATCTCAGGGAAGAGGAACTCGTCCAATCCGACAGTCTCTACCAGTTCATCGAGGAACAGACTATGGGGTAGTAAGCTAGTACCTACCGTAGGGGTGTTCCAAGGCTCCCGTTCGAGAAGAAAAGTTGGGGGTATCAATCCTCCGGTGTTCTTTGCCAACCCATCGTTCCAAGAAGACAATGAATCTCAAGGAACGGACGATAACCTACCTGGGGGTAGCCATGCCCGCCAGGATAGTGCAGTCACCAGGGCTGGGGGTAGCCATCCCTTAGACTCCGAAGATGTCGTAACCCTGCCTTCCTTTCCTGAAGACAATGAGACTCAGGAGTCAGAGACAAAAAATGAAGCTTCCACAATCCCATCTATTTCTCCCCATGTAATGCATGTATATATAGCAGGGGACGATCAAGCCTCTAGTGATCAACAATGTCTTGAGGCACTCAAAGCCCTGATACAAGCTATGAGTGCCTCGGTGCAGACTCTGACTCAAATTGTACTGGACCTCAAGGCAAGTATAGTCCCACAACCACCAAGGATTTTGGGGCAAGCAGGCCAAGAACCGAGAAACAATGGCGAGTCAAGAACAACCGCTCCTCCTCTCACCAAGGGGGCCAATCACACCTTGTTTCGATCATCCGTTCCCCTGTCATCGAATGATGCTCAAGACGTAATCCGGGAAGTCAGGGAGGTGCGAGCTCATCTTGATTCGATGAGAAACCGAGACGTGCTTCAGAAACTCGGGATACGACAACCTTATCCTCCTGAGTGGAAAAATGTGGTATACCCGTCCAAATACAAGCTATATTCGATGATTTAGTTCGGCAAAAAGACATCTCCTCGTCAGTACATGAATTACTTTGATTCAACGATGAGAAATCTACCTTGTGACGATGCACTCCTTACCAAAATCTTCGTCGAAACTTTGACTAGAGTAGCTTATGACTGGTTTTGTAGTCTGCCGGACAACTGTATCACATTGTTCGAAGATCTCCGACGCCTCTTCCTTGCTTGATTCTACGACTGTGGAATAGACATGACTATGAGCTCCCACATGGACATAGTTCAGAAAGAGAAGGAACCTGTCCGAGAGTACATAGAACAATTCAGGCAGGCAGCGCTGAAACCCCCTCTAGGCATCCCTGATAACCACTAGATGGATACTTGCTGGAAGAATTTGTTACCTGCAGTAAATTTGTGGACAACTTCAGTCCCATTTCAGGATCGGACAACATTCATTATAAGTACTGAAGCCACTGAGAAAAATACAAAAGATGCCCACTTGTCGGGACTACAGTTCTCTACCAGCGACGATAAAGGGAAGCATCCCTTAAACAACAACATCAGTACCAATGGTCTTGACAATAAGGGGAAGCAAGCTCTCAATGTCAACGTATCCAGAAGCCTGGCCACGCCCACTCAAAGGCCGGCAGAATCATCCAAGCCGAAGGAAAATTACTCTTTTGATGATGATAATGTCATCGAGATTTTCCATGTGCTGATGAAAGACAACAAGCTCCAGCTACCTGACATCAAACGACCAGACGAGGCAGATAAGGTCGATGACCCCAAGTACTGCCACTACTACCGATACATCCATCACCCAATACGAGACAGCTACATGTTGAAGAGGCAGATCCAACGACTACTCGACTCCAAAGATCTTACTTTAGACTTTGAAGATAAGATAGTCGCTGCCAACATGGTCTCCCTCTAATTTGGCGACTTTCCAGCGATAGAAGCCTAAGACGGAGTTGTCCTGATACTTTAAACAATGATGGAGGTCGTTAACCTCCCTCCAGCTTAAGCAACTGAGCTGGTGCTACTCACTACTCTGCGAGGCAAAGTCATGTGGGTCGACGTAGATATCGTCCTAGATTTGATACAACAAGCAGCACCTCCTGGTGCCAAATCTAAAGAAAAGAAGACCAGGTCCTGTCACACGGTCTCTCCATCGACTAACGAAGTCCTGGCTGGGCTAACCAGGTCAGGTCAAACCTACCTGCAATACTACGATGTGGCTCTAGGGGACAGTACACCTCCGATTACCATACCAACAACTCTAGTAATATCTGAACCAGGCCCATCCCAATCTCCTGTGGCGGACAGGCAGAAGCGGAAAGAGGTTCGCTTTGACAAACCTCTGAGAAAAGACGTATCTCAAGGGATAGAAAAGCCTTATAATTTTGATATATTGGCACAACTTGCCAATACTCCGATAAAGTTATCACTCTTAGAGCTCATTCGTCTCTCCAAAGAGACTCGTGACGCTCTGAGTGAGGTATTACAGAATGTCGGCTCCTACCTGGCCCAAGTCAAGCCGTCGGCCGAGGATCCTGCTGTATATCCCCTCTGCAGTAATGTAATGGAGACAATTTTGATCATCACATTTTCACAACAAGATAAGTTGTTGAAAAATAATAGGCACGATAGACCCTTATACAATACAGGGTATATTGGCACCATCAAGGTGGAATAAATGCACATTGATCTAGGATCATCTCTCATCATCATCCCCCAAATTGGAAATCTCCATGCATCGGTTGACAGCTACCAACACGACCATCAGTGGCTTCAATGCTGGAAGGAGTTATCCTTTAGGAAAGATTCGCCTAAAATATCAAATAGGCGACATGCGAACAATAGTAACCTACTACGTCATCAATGTAGATGTGTCCTACAACATCCTCCTAGGGCATCCTTGGATACATGAGTATATGATCTTGCCATCGATCCTCCACCAGTGCCTGAAATATGTTAACAATAATGGCGTCGTCAAGATAGAGTTCGCAGATGTTGATCCTTTCAAAGGGGTCGAAGCCTACTACTCCGACTCGATATTGTATAAATAGATTCACAAGGATGAAAGGTACAACAAAGCTAATGATGAAACAGAGGTTAGTTTATCTCAAGATGAACCTCCAAGAGTCCATCTTAAAGTACGCCCCACTGACATGTATGCTCCTCTTGTGGTCAAGCTTCGTGAAAAGACCCTTGAGCCTTTGGTAGTCAACCTCCGGAGGCAGGGACGTCCATCAATAAAGGATCCTCCCACAATAAAGACCCCAGAACCTCTGGTAGTCAGGCTCCGCAGGAAAGCTCCAACACCATCAGTATTAGTAATAGGTACTAAAGGAGATAAACTGGAAGAGTACGTCGCGGCTACGCTGATATACCGTCCTACGATGATGTAATTCCATCAAAAATGATACCGTATTTTATTTCTTCCCCCGCATGTAAGTCGACTGCTTTCACCGTATATGGTAAAAATTTATTATACGTACTCGAGAATCCCGAGTGCACAATAGATAATAGCTCATTAAAAATTTTCCCAAGGCAAAAAGTCCACGTCCATATTACCTTTGAAGTATAACCTATTCATTCTCCCCAGTAGAGTAGAAGAAAACAATTATTTCCAAATTACCTCTAACTTTTTCCTTTTAATCTCCACAAAAATAACTTACCATGTCCATATTTACCTCTGAGTAAGATGTTTTCAGAACTTTACTTTGTCACCTCAAAGCAAAATATTTTTATTTATTGACTATTCATCATCACGTCCATAATACCTCTAACGATGTACGTCATTCCAACTTATTACCTGTACTTTAATAATATGTGCGCATTAGGTAATAAGTCCATCAAAAATTCCTAATAAAATATTATACTACGCCCATATTAACTCTAGTATTATATTTATATTCATAGTCTTTACGAAAAAGAAAAGCTTTATTTCTTTTTGCATAAAGATAGATACATCAAAAGATATCAAATGGCCTGAAGCCCTGACCAAAACAAAAGAGAACAAGATTCTTGAGAGATATAATCACTAAGAGTCTTCAATATTAGTACAAAGCTCGATAATCCAACGGCTCAAGGAATCTACTTTGACTCGGCCACTATCTGCGGCTCGGCGTTCGACTTCCTGCTGCAGCATAGTCTCGTCCTAAATAATAGCCATCCTCTCGTTCTTGGCCTCCAAATCGGCCATCTAGACCCTTAATCTCTCAATGTAATGAGCATTGTCGTTATGTTCATTGAGGATGAGCTCCTCTTCTATCACACGATGAGCATCGGATTCAAGCTTCGCCTCTTTTGCCTAGCTGTATAATCTGTGCATGCACATCCGTCAGATGTTTGGCCAGCATCTCCCGAGTACAGGTGCTAGTCTCCTTTTCCAACTCTTTCGTACTGTCTTTCGCTGCTTTGCTGTTAAGGATCTCTTTACGAGCAAGTAAGACGATCTATCCTCTGCAACCTCGGTAATCAACTTACTCCTCTCCTTAGCAACTAAAGACGCGAGGCCAATCATGCCAAACCTCTTAAACTTGATGAGGCGGTCCTTTAGCTCACCCACAGACGCCTCCAAAACATCAACAGTGGCCACATAACCAGGGTAGTCACTGATCAGCTTGATCTGAGAAAACATCGAGGCAGTGGCCACGGTGAAAGGTCGGCCCTTCTCCAGAACGTCGAACACTCCCCGCTTTTGGATGTTGTAGAAAGTCTTAATAAAGAATTTTGCATAGTCATCCATCTCAGCCAGGGTCAGCGGAGTCATAGGAGGTGGCGCAGAGGACGATCCCATGAAGGAAGAAACTGTGACCGGTACTGGGATAGCTGCCATGACAAAAGAAAAGAAAAATCAGCAATTGAAAGATTTATAATGTGAAGAAATAGAATCTTAATCTCCTACTAACATGAGGAAAATAGAGGCCGATCGACCACCCCTGTTGGCCCCTTTATTATCCCAACAGGTTGCGTGGCCATCACCTCTTCAGCTCCTGCTGAACTAGGCCCTGTCACTGTCCCAAAAGATTGCGTGGCTGATACCTCTTCAGCCCTTACTGGACCAAACTCAGGTTCAGACTCTTCTATGACTGGAGTCTTAACCGGCACCTTTATTTCCATAGCATGTCCTGCTACAGGTAATACATAGAAGGCATCCCTTCAGTACTAACTCCCGGAGAAGTCGACATCAATTCAAGTTCCCCTGTGGTTGGAGTCTCTTTCTCTCCAAGCCCCGGGGCTTCCCCAGCACGAGCTCAGACTAATTCCTGTAGAGAAATATGGAGCTCCTCTACCTCCATAGCGTCACCTCCCTCTATGCCAAAAGAACCTACTCTGGGAGTGCCTACACAATTCGTTACAAATTTAGCCACCCTCACCCTCATAAGAAGTACGAAAAAGCAAAGCAAAAAAAGTTCATTCGATGAGTAAATCGAAAAAGACGTGCCCGAAGGAGCCGATACCCCTCCAACATCATGAGTAGCCATCAAATCGGAAAAATCATCTCTTAAAAAGTCAAACGAGGGGTTTCTGTCAATCGGGATCTCCTCATCTAATGGGATGTCCCAATCATCTATCTCCCCTGACAAGGGCACCTCAGGAATAGGTTCCTTAAGGGTAGGGTCCCTAAAGGTAGGCTCTTCGGACAAGGGCCTCCTAGGAAAGATAGTTACCACTTCGACATCCTCGTCTGGAGAAGGGGGAGCATGGCTTAAACTCGGCTTGGCACACATAGACTTAAACTAACCCCCGACACAAAATGGGAAAAAAGTCAATAGCACAAACCGGTTAAGAAAAAATAAAAGGGCAATGTAGACACAAGATATGGCGCTAATACCAACAAACCTGGCATTGAGGGCTGTCCTCCAGCCCTTTTGAGAGGCGGAAGAGCAGGTTGCACTATCCCCGTCTCCTTGGAAATGATAGCTTTCTTCACTCGCTTTGTAGCAGGAGATCCTATCCTGCCCGTAGATCACTGCTTTAAAGACACAACGACCGGCTCTGTCGATGGGTCCCTACCTTGGGCCTCCGAAGGGGCTCCCGAGACCGGTATGACAGGGCCATCTGAAAGACATTTTATGATGCCTCAAATTTGGTCCCAACAATGAAACTTTGCTCCCAGTTGTTGCCTGGGGACATGTCATTTGCCGAGCAGTAAAACTTTATGTCGGCATATAAAATGTGAGTCTCAGGTCTTCGTTAGGGCATTATGAACTGGGCTTGGGTGCACACGACGTTATAATACTTCCACGCCCGAGCTACGTTAAGTAGGTTCCCCAAGTGTCCCAGACAGGGGCTTGGGTGCTTAACAACAACTGGCTATAACTGGATTGACGAACAAATCGATTCGGTAGATACGATTCCAATATACATTATCTTTCTTCCGATATACTATATGGGGGGGGGGGCAGATCGAAAGTAAAAAATATAAAGCTTTCTCCGGCAAACTAGAAATTTTGGTCCTAACATCCTTAAAATCTTCACCTTCAGCAAAACCCGCATAAGAGGGAGGTATTACAAAGAAGTTGTAGTCGTTAAAATATGACTCAACATCTTTTGGCAAATGAGTACGTTCGAGTGGAGCCACTTCATCCTGCGGTAGCGATGAAGGAAGACGTCCCCCTCATAGATGCCCTCCTGGTGCCAGGGTTCATTACGACAGGGTGGGGCAGGATTAGCCAACCCATCATATTGTGGTAAGGCAATTCCACCCGAGGAAAGTCACCACTATTCCCTCCTTTCGTTGTCATCTTTTCTATGAACTCTAGTAGTCCATGATGGATGTTGCAAACCATTGCAGGGCGGAGAGCAAGTTTGTGGCCTAAGACAAGCTTCACAGTCGACATGGTAAGGTTCCTGCTCACTCTTTTGATAGATCCCGATCCACCCCAAAATACATAGTTGTGAAGCCATATCATCATATAGCCCGCTAACTCTGCCTTCGGGGACAACTCGAACATGTCATGGGCAAAATAGGTGTAAATCTCAGGGTCCGGCTTCCTGGACGCATCTACTTTTGCATTCTTTTCATTCAAAGAATTTACCAGATTTTGTATAGCCTCTAGTATGGAGGCCTGGTGAGGGGTAAAATAGACCTTCTTTGGTCCCGCATCATGCTCCTTGAAAAGATAATTTTTCCAAAGGGTAACGTGAGGAGCATCCCTCATCTTGTCCAAGCGATGACCTACTTGGTGGTGGCACAACAACTCTTTATATACGCCCATCATTTCAGGCTCTTTCGCCTCCAAAGCTATGAGTTTCTTGTTGCAAGGAGTGTACTCCTCGTACGGCTCTCTGCCCCATGGGAGCTTGGAAATTTAATACATCTCAAGAAGGGCCAGGCCTATTTCTTTGTCAGGCGTAAAGAATATCCAGGAGTAGCAATTATACATCTCAGCTAGAGCAAGGAACATGGAGTGGTTCACCTCCACTCCATACTGGGTAGCCCTAAGGGCATAGTACATCACCAGTCTAAGGTACTACAAATTTAAAGCAATTTAAGAGTACTAAAGATATGCATTTAAATCGTAATCAATTATGAAAGAAAATGAGTGAATACAGGGATACGAAGTATCAGAAATAAATAATTATATAAAATAATTATCTTTAGCAAATTAAAGAGCATTTAAATCTTGACAAAGTATAAAACAGATCATTTACAGGGGTTCAAATTATATAGTTGTAAATCATTTAAAAGTGTAATAACTGTAGAACGAATCCAAAGGAATTTAATGGCGATATTTGTATTTCAGAAACGTTTGTAAATAGTTATGTGTACATCGTTGCTCAGTGAGATATCAAATATCATGGATTAGCTGTAGGGGCCTGATCCCAGCTGGAGGTGGTCCGAAGACGCTTAAGTACCATGTCGCTTAAGGTTGTTTATACCTTATTGACAGAATGGCCCTTTTGGCTTGTATCCAAAATAATTTTAACTTTTAGAGAGCTTAGATTTGAAAGAATTTTGACAAAGTATTTCTTCATATAATATCATAATCTGAACAGAGAAATTTAGCAAAAGTTTCATGCAACCATATTGTGATAGTTAATTGCTAGACGATAAAAGACTCTGAATAACTGTAAATTACTTTATTAGTAATATTTATTTTGGTATAATTTCCATAAAGATGCCCTTGTAGCTTTTGCAATCACCAATATATTCTTTGATATTACATCTTGACGCAGAGTGTTCCACCTACACAATTAGGAAAAGACTTTGGTATCCAAGATTTGGATCCGTAGTGTTTAGTTTTAGGAACCCAAATAAACATGTTCATATTTACCATTTTTCTAGCCTTACAAAAATATGAGGTGTGTCCTTTCAAACCATAATATTGACATGTAATATGACTATTTATGTTTGAAACAGTTGTGTAAACGTGATGTGTGATATGAATATTTTTCTGTGGTTTTGTGTAGATGAAAGCATAGTTTTTTGACTTTATAGCTTTCTTGTCATTCTTGTAAAAAATTCCCATGTTAGTGACCTTTTGTTGAGTCACGTGTCATACTGTTTGGTTCTTGATTGAGCGTTAGGATAAACAACCTACTTATCCAATCTGATCTCTAACTTTTTATAGCTAGTTCATAAATCATCATATTTACTAGTAAGAGCATCAATTCTAAGTAAGGCACTAGAATACTTCTTTCATGTTTTAAGTTCTCCTTAAGTTTAGAATTTTCTAGATTGCTTTCATCAAATCAGTCAAGAGCTTCTTGTAAGCTAAGCTTACATCGGAAGAGACATTGTCTCTAGCTTCTTTAAGGAAACAGATAAGCTGCTCATTCTTAAGCTGATAGGACTTGATATCCTTTCTAGCTATCTTATAATTATTCCTAAGATTCTTGAAATCTTCGAATAAATCATTAAAAGCATCAGATAACTCGTCATAGAAAAACTCTTTAACTGGTGAGTCATCATTTATCTCACTTGCCATTAAGCATAGATTAGAGTATGTTGAGGGTTTTCTTCCTTCGAGTTGCTTGCTTCATTCTCGCACAAAATGCTTGAATCGTTCTCCAAGTTTATTATCTTCTCATTTGAGCACATGCTTGCAGTATCATGAGGTTCTTCTTCTTCTTTGATGTTGCTTGCTTCATCTTTTTCGTCGCTCTCATAAGTTACTTCTACTAATTTTTATATTTTATGTGATGTGCTGCATGTGGAAATACGTTGAAACTCATCTTTTCCCATAGCACAGTAAAGAGCATATATTGCCTTTGCATCATAGCTTGCTGCTTTCTTTTCTTCTTCGGTGTAATCATTATCTTCTTTATCAATCCTTTTATAATCATTAGTAACACATGACCATAAATCAAAGCCAAGAGATTTTAAGAAAATACTCATATGTGCTTTCCAAAAAGTGTAGTTAGTTTCATCAAATAGGGTTGGCCAATCTGGATGTTGACTTTCTCCATTTATGGGAAAGAGTGATCGTGTTGTTTCCATGTGTTATACTATTAGGATGTTAATCCGGTAATAAGAGAACTTGCTCTGATACCAATTATAGGACCGTGATAGCAACTCTAGAGGGGGGAATAGAGTTTGTATATGTAGCGAAATAAAATCACAAGTTTAAAAATTATACGACATGTAAATAGTAGTCAACTACTAATAGTGAATAAAGCAGTTATGTAAGTAGCTGTTACTAGAAATTAGTATATGTGTAAAAAATTAAGACAAATATATATATGTAGTTGAGTTAAGAAAAGAGCAAACACAAACACTGATATTTTATCCTGATTTTCCTTCGATAAGACTAGTCCAGGCCCGAGAACTCATGCTCGAAGTTGTATCCACTATAATCACCAATAGTGAATCACAAGCTTTGATCTGAAGGCTTGCCACTTCTTTACAACCACAATCTTTGATCCGAAGGCTTGCTATCTTCCTCAAGCTTTTGATACGAAGATATTAATGACTTAACAATAAAAGAGAGACTTGATGAACCAAGCTATTACAACTCAAGTAGACTTCTAACCGAGATCGTACTTGGAACTAGAAGGCTAGGGAGTTGATCTTGCAGATGGGAAGTTCTAGGCTCAGGTATAGCTCACTATATGATAGAAAGATGTAGAAGGTATGAGTGAGTTCAGTAAGTTTGAATGTAAAAAATCTAAGCCTATGTATAGGTTTTTACCAAACCTAGTTCGGCCAAAATTCGATATAGAATATTCAAATTTTTGAACGTTGGAGGCCACAAAATTAGGGATATTACAACTAGCCATATTTCTAAATTAGCCTGATCGAGTTCGGTCCGAGTTCGGCCAAAATTTGGTCTGAGTTCAGTTAGCCTATTTTAGATAGGTCCAAGTTTTGGTTCAGGTTGTATTTGGTCTGATTTTGGGTGGATAGGTTTAAGTCTCATTTAAGTGGACTAGATAATCTTTTTGTAAGTGGACTGAGGTAAGTTTGTGAGTGAACAGATTCTTCAAGTTGCCAGTGCGACTCGACTCATATCAGTCTTAGACTCAATAAATATAAAATTATATTGGTGAAATATAAAAATACTAGACAACAAGAGATCCAGAAGCTGATGCAAATATTTGTCTTTGGTAGCAGTGAGGCTTGAGTTCAATAGGCATGCTTTGCATCTAGTCACTGTGCTTTTGTATTTAGACTCGGTGTTATCGATTATCAGAATCAGGTTGACTATGACCATTTTGTGTCAACAGGATAAGCGACCGACGGTTCGGTTCTAGTGAGACAACGCTTAGGTATTAGCACCACACGTGTCAGACGACGACGTGAGAGATCCGCTCAAAAGTCAAAATGCCATCACCTACCTTAAATGACTCGACAACCTGTCAGCCGTATTATGATACCCTATACGCCAGATACATTGATGCGCCAACAAAGTTGATGCATCAACAAAGATGTGTTTGCGATGAACAAAAGTTATATGAACTTTGTATTAAAAACTATTGAAAGAAAGAAGTATTGAAAGAAAAGAAGAATACAAAAGATCCTAGACAAAAAACTAAGTAAAATTGATTTTAGGAAAGTATAGCCATAGAGATCTGATCTGTGGACGATCACTTTACTCTATGGACCACACGACAATGAAGAAATGCAAGGATGAGGTGAACAACTTGAAGAGTTAGACAATGAGAAAGCTTTTGCAACAACGGAACGATAACTTCTATTTATCTCCTTCTGTTCTTGAACTTCAAAGACTTGAAAATTTCTTCCGTAATGTACACAATGATCCTATATTTATAGGATTTTAAAGAAATTATGACAGTGTGAGCGCACATTGGATAGTCCGCACTGTGCGCTCACTTTTGATGGGATGATATCCCACGATCTAGTAAGTGAGTGCACAACTTGCTGTCTGCTTGGCACGTGGTTTCCTATACGAGGAAAGCGTAGGTCATGAGACAGTTATTTATGCACGTTTTACGAGGAATATGGCATGTAGGAAACGTAATCGTAACTTCTCTTTATCAGTTAGGATCGTAGGCGCACTTTAGAAGTGGTTTGGAGAATGGCACACTTTTGATAAAATTGTTCATATGGGCGCACTTTTGAAGAAGTAGCCATAATGGCGCACTTTTGAGAAAATTGGCCATGATGGCACAGTTTTGCGAAAATTGGCCGTGATGACACACTTTTGAGAAAATTGGTCGTAATGGCGCACTTTTAAGGAAGTAGCGGTGATGGTGCACTTTTGAGTAGGTAGCGGTGATGGCTCACTTTTGAGAAAGTAGCCGTGATGGCACACTTTTGAGAAAGTAGCCATGATGACATACTTTTGAAGAAGTTGGCCTTACGACGCACTTTGAAGAAGTTAGCTTTACGTAGCGCTTTGAAGAAGTAACCTTACGGCGCACTTTGAAGAAGCTGATTCATACTGGCAGCTAAACGACAACCTGAGTCTACGTGCCACAGCTCAGTTGTAATGATGACTTCTGACTCCTCAATTGTTGTTCTAGTCTGTCAGATTCATTGTATTTATTTTTTTTGGGAAAAGCAGACATGTAATTTTTGCACCTGTCTTTTTTGATGAAAGTAGCTTGAAAGTGCGTCATCCTTTAAAACAGAGAGAAAGTGAGTCATTCTTCTCCTACTAAGTTTATTTGTAGGAAACTGCGCCGTCTTCAGGAAGTATATTTTTATGCTTCTACAAGACCACCTTTAAATTTTTTGAATTCGTCCAGAAGAACTCAAAATACTTTGAATTAGAAGCATAACAAGTTGTTAAAATTTTATGCACGTATTTTGGGCAGAATCCCAACGGATTGCTGACATGGATGAACATCATGATTAATGTGCTAAATTCGAAGAGTCTTGGTCCAAATCAATAAATGGACTTGGGGAGAGAGAAATTTTTTTTTACGGATTCTGAAAACCTATGTGTTCTCTCTAAAACCCTAATCCTTCTTCTTCTTCTTCTTCTTCTTCTTCTTCGAGCAGCAACAATGGCCCCCAAGCCAACTCAGGCGACCAGGACAGGCAACAAGGGGAAGGGATTAGCCTCCTCTTCTTGAGCAACGACGGCGAGGCCGCCGACGAGGTCGACGAATGCTCAGCCCGTCGGAGAGCGGCTCAACATGCCACTTTCGTGAGTAGCATTAGGGGCTGTAGCACACCCTACACTGATAGGCACGTTGAATGACTTTTTCTTCCTTATCTTCTTTCTTTCTTTTTACATATACAATTTAAGCTCCAATAATGGCAAAAAAAATAAAAGAAAGAAGAAGGAGAACGAAAAACATGGAACACAGAGACACATGTGCACTTTTCTCTCGTTAAGAGCAGAAATAGCCTCTATTGCTCCTTTAACCTTGTTTAGAGTGGAAACAGTCATTATGGTGCACTTTTCCTCGTTCAGAGAGAAAACAATCATTATGGCACACTTTTTTCGTTCAGAGAGGAACAAGCACTATAGCGCACTTTCCTTCGTTCAGAGAAGAAACAGTCTTTATGGCGCACTTTTCTTCGTTCAGAGAGGAAACAGACATTATGGCGCACTTTCCTTCGTTTAGATAGGAAACAGTCACTATGGTACACTTTTCCCAATATTGGTGATTCAGTGCACTTTTCGTCCGTTTTGACATATTGGCGCATTCTTCTTCTATTTTGGCAGATTGGCGCATAAAAAATGTACTGTTATCCTGAAGTATTGGTAAAATGTGCCTAGTTTCCAAAATTTAGGAAAATAAGCCTTCTTTAGAACCTTCAAGTACTCGTAATATGATTATTTTTACATACTCCTCTTCATAAGATTTATTGACTCCTCGTTTGTGGCTTTTGTAGTTGACTTGGGTACGGATCCTTTAGCTGAACTGATGAGATCCACTGCTGGACTTTTGTATACTAATTATCTAGAGGACTTATCGTACACCAAATTTTGCTAATGTGATAAGAAGATGTTTAGCACACATCAATTATTGATATCCGGGCAAGGGGAACAAATGTTTTCGTCTTTGATAAGCGACGAACCTCTCACTTTCTTTGCGAATGACATATTCAAAGTCGACTTTCTTGTTTGGCAACGCCATTCATCAATCATCTCAGCCCAAAAACAAAAGAGAAGCGGTTATTCAATGCTCATAGTAGGGTCATGTATCTCCTAGAGATGTCAAAAAGTTTTTTGCTGTCTATTTTCTCCCATGCTACTTATCCACGGAAGATAGAGTGGGATTTGACTCCTCCTAGTAATGGATCTAAGCCGGGAAAAATTAGCAATAATATAAACACCCTAATTTTTTTAGAATTAAATTTTATTATTTTAATTATTGGTATTATGTAATTACTGAGATTAAGGAAGAATTTTCAGTAATTTTAGCTAATTAGAATAATATTTTAATTCATGGATTAATAATTATGTATATTTAATTAATTTCTATTATTGCACAAAAAATATATTTTTAGGTGACAACCAAAATTAGAGTATTATAGAATTTTTCTGGAATTATTTGGGGCTCCAACCTATTTTTAATGGCCATCTACACACACACACACACACACACACACACACACATATATATATATATATATATATATATATATATATATATATATATATATATAATAATACTAATAATAATAATAAACCGAAACAACCTAAACCTAAACCCTAAACCCGGCTACCCAAACCCGACTTAGACCCTCACCCAAACCCGAACTACCCCTACACCTGAAACCCAATTTCTCCTACAATAACCCCCCCCCCCCCCCCCGCTACAGTACTCCCCCCCGACCCATTCGGCTACAACCTCCGATCGCTCGTTTCCTTTCTGAAACCAACGACCAATTCGTTTTCCTGAAACCCCCTCCATTCACCCCTATATAAACACTAGAGCAACGAAACTTGCACCATCGGATTCACAGTATTACGCTGGTCCTGTGACCCAAGTTTGGTTTGATTCTGAAAACATTAACGAAATACCGTTTCGTGGGCCCCACGGTTCCACTTGACGGGTGATTTCATAATCGGCTCATCGAAATCCAGTTCTGGAGGTTCTGGAGGTTCTGTTGGGTTCGTATCATCGTTCTGGACTCGTAGACACTAAGTTTGACAAATTTGAAGAAATTTATCTCTGACACATTTTTTGGTGCGAAGTGAGCCACATGTGGACCCCGTTTTGACCCTAAACTGTCAATTCTGCCCCTGTGTCCAAATTAGACTTATGGGTAGTCAATCTTAGCTATTTTAAGTATTCTGAGAGAAATGGTGATGTTTTTTACAGCATCCGAAGGTGTACTTGGAGATTCTACTTCTACAAAAGTAACTAACGGAGTTCAAAGCCCAAGCAAGTGTACATTGCCAAACTTGCAGAGATTCTGTTATATTATTTGCTTATGTTCTTTCTATATATATAATTCTGTGATATACCTGTTTAACCTAGGACCATAAGACGTTGCTTAGCGTCCAAACAAGATTTGGGTGTCGAGGTCTTACGCGGAGTCTTGTAACATTATTTAGAGAGTTGATTCCACGATCCTATTTTTACATGCTTTGCCAAGTACGTCATACCGTAGGATACTTGATACTATTTCATGTGACAGGATCTTTCTCGAGTTATTCATGGTGATTCTTATTAGGCTTACATGATTCGTGACATGAGACTTGCATATACATAGATATCATTAAGACTCGTTGTACTAGCTAGAAGTCATAATCTTGTGTGTTATGGACATGAGACGTCGTGGACATAAGACGTGAGGTTACATTGGGTGGAAAAAGATATACCGGCTACAGGCTAATTATATATATACTATACTATTGGAATACATGATACTACTTACTTTGGCACTATACTGGAGTCGTGATACTACTTGCTACTATGGGCTCCCCGACACTGAGCCTGTAGTGGTCTCAATCTGAGTACTAGTGCTGCTCTCATTTGCATTTTACATAGTTGGTTACATTGCTTGTCCTGAGGATCAGTTTTTATTTACTATATTTTATTTGGCTTTAGTGTTTCTTGTACCTTGCTATGTCCCCTGAGGACCTGGATCTGGATTATGTCCCCAGGTATAACAGATGAGTATTACCCCGAGGTTTATGGGACATGAGCTGACGCTGGAGCAGTACTGGCACCAGAGGACGATGTTATGCCAGAAGATTTCTCCTGAGTTTTTAGTTACTTACTCAGTTATTTATGTTTATTATTATTTCATATCTGGACTTATGGACATATGTATTGGTGATATTCTCTTTCCTTTATTGTGTCGGGTTGTTCCATGAGACACTACTTATGTTGACTTGATGATGGACTATTTATTTTTATGACTGGTCTATCATATTGAATTGTGTTTCTTTTTATGGATGATATTATAATTATATTGAGATAGATGGGGCAGACTTGTATTTATATTTGTTACATCTTAAGCGCACTCTAATAGGTCTATTAAATTGGGTTTGTCCATTGGAGTTGTGCTGATGGCCATTGCGCCTCGATATTTTGGGACTGGGACGTGACATGGTTTTTGTGGTGGCCCATGCAGGTCTACGACTATATTGCTTTGGTTTTAACTCAGGGATCGAGCAAGCCTGCAAATTAGGATATAATATATTATTGGTTCTCATCCTTATGTCGACACATTCTTGACCTCTATATCGGACTTGAATAAATTCTTTGCTTGCATCATTCTTGATTCAACTGTTCAACCCTACTCTAATCCTGGCACAAGAAGAGAAGACAAACAAATTCTTTGACGGACTGAGCTTTGAGTTACAAATATTGATTGGCACAGTTGCACCTACTTTATTCACGGACGTCCTTGCTGCAGCCCGACACATGGAGGGCATCACCAGGTGAGAGTCCATCCAGAAATGGTCGTTCACATCAGCACCAGCCAGAGCACCACAGGAAGAAGCTACAAAGAGACCTCACATGCACCAGCCACCCAGAGCAGCTCCGCAGGCACTTCCTATATGTCAATATTGTGACAAGCAAGGCCATCACACGAGCGAGTGCAGATGCAAGTTGTGACTATGCTTGATTTGCGGATCGGGACAACACTCGGCATGAGACTGTATAGAACAACGGAGAGGAGTACTAATGATTCATCGACCAGCCCTACCAGCACCAACACCAGGACTCCCTACTTGTCATTATTGTGGCAAGGTAGGCCATCTCGCCAAAAAATGTCGATACAGATTGGGATTGTCTTTGCTTTGCGGTTCAGACCAGCATTCAGCCAGAGATTGCATGAAGCATCGAGGAGAAGCATCGATGGTAAACCGACAAGCTTTACCAATACCGAGACTAGTCCAGCAACCACATCGACCAAATTATCCGACACCAGGAGCATCACAGGCGGAAGATGGAGGATTCAGACCACCAGCTCCAGGAGGATATCAGCTGAGGCCACCTTTGGCATCGCAGACAACACTCTTCCTGCAGGCCCAACAACAGTAGAGGGCACTACCACAGGGACGTGGATATGCTTTTGCGATGACAGTAGAGAAGGCACGAACTCGAGGAGTAGCGAATATGAGTAAGATTTAGTTTTATTATAGCTAGCTATAGTAATAAATATTCCTAATAATACTTTAGCATGTGCCTGTTAGTTCCATTCCCTAGCCTATACCTAGTATTATGATAGCATGAACCTGTTGGTTTAGAGTAGTAATATGTAAGTGGTACCTAAATTTTTAGAAGTTGTAGTTGATCCTCGCTCTAATCAGACTCCTTTACTCTTGAGTTACTTATCTCTCATTGCCTAAAAAAGTTTTTATTGCCTCCCTACGTGTTCTGCTTGAACAAAACCCTCACCCTTCCTCTCAATTTTTTCTTGTTCATGGTCCCTTATCCTTTGTATCGCGCTTCAATAAACATGTCTTGCAACCGCGTCATCTCTTCTGGAGCAAACCTTTCCTGACCGGTTATGTTTTGTTTTCCTAATTGTGAGGACGCAATTCCTTTAAGTTGGGTAGATTATAAATACCATAATTTTTTTAGAAGTAAATTTTATTACTTTAATTATTGGTTTAATGTAGTTACTGAGATTAAGGAAGAACCTTCTATAATTTTAGCTAATTAGAATAATATTTTAATTCATGGATTAATAATTATGTATATTTAATTAATTGCTATTATTGTACAAAAAATATACTTTTTGGTGTACAACTAATATTAGAGTATTATAGAATTTTTTTAGAATTATTTGGGGTTCCAACCTATTTTTAATGGCCATCTATACACATACACACACACACACACACACATATATATATATAATAATGATAATGATAATGATAATGATAATAATAATAATAATAATAATAATAATAATAATAATAAACCAAAATAACCCAAACCAAAACCCTAAACCCGGCTACCCAAACCTGACTCAGACTCGCAGCCAAACCCGAACCAACCCAACACTCGAAACCAAATTTCCCCTATAGTAACCCCCCCACTATAGTACTCCCCCCGACCCCTTCGGCTACAGCCCCCGATCGCTCGTTTCCTTTTTGAAACCGACGACCCTTTCGTTTCCCTGAAACCCCGTCCATTCACCCCTATATAAATACTAGAGCAGACCACCACCACCATCATCTCCCTACCATTCAGACACGCCGCCGACGAATGCCACCGCGAACAGCCGCCCGAAGTCAGATCAGCACAGCAGAGTAAGGTACCCTTCTTCCCATCTTTTTTTCTTCCTGTACATTAAACCTAATAATGACCCATCGAATCCTATATGAAGACCACATGACCCCCATAAACCCTGTTTAAATAGTTTAGTGTATTGTATCCTGTGTCGATCGTAATTCACGACACAAAATAGGAAAAAATGACTTAATTTTAGGAACAAAAATAGTTTCGACTTCCCATTTCGTGTTTAATTTTCCTCCAACCTAGTTGATATTTTAAAATTCTACTTAAACAGTAATTTAGACATCATAAACTAGTTTTAATCCTTTAAAATACTTTATTTAATTCGATGTATGATGTAATTATTTTACGGTTTAAATATGTCAAAAACTTGATTTTCTAAACCCAAATTTTCTTAATACGGGATTCGTCTCACTAAACGAGGCGACTTCGTCGTGTGTGAATTGTACTAAAAGATGCGTATCATTAACGCAAACGTGTGGGATTTTGCGGAACTTGATTTGGATGTACGTGCACACCGGAATCAACGTGTATCCGTCAAAAAGTACCGTATCGGCCTGTTCTGACACTTGTCATAATTTTGTGTATGCTTTTCGTTTCATAACAAAATTTGTGCCATCAGATTCATAGCGTTACGCTGGTCCTGTGACCCAAGTTTGGTTCGATTCTAAGAACGTTGACGAAACACCGTTTCGCAGGCCCTACGGTTCCACTTGATGGGTAATTTCTTGACCGGCTCATCGAAATCCAGTTCTGGAGGTTCCATTGGGTTCGTATCACTATTTTAGACTTGTAGACATTAAGTTTGATGAATTTGGAGAACTTTATCTCTGGCACATTTTTTGGTGCGAAGTGGACCACACGTGGACCCCGTTTTTAGCCGAAACTATCAATTCTGCCCCTGTGTCCAAATTGGACTTATGGATAGTCAATCCTAGATATTTTAAGTATTCTGAGAGCAATGGTGATATTTGTTACAGCATCCGGAGGTGTACTTGGAGATTCCACTTCTACAGAAGCAACTGACGGAGTTAAGAGCCCCGGCAAGTGTACCTTGCCAAACCTGTAGAGATCCTGTTATATTATTTACTTATGTTTATATATATATATATATATATATATATATTTGTGATATACTTGTTCAACCTAGGACCGTGAGACGTTGCTTAGCGTCCGAACAAGATTCGGGTGTCGACGCCGTACGCGGAGTCGTGTAACGTCATTTAGAGAGTTGATTCCACGATCCTATTTTTATGTGCTTTACCAAGTACGTCATACCATAGGACACTTGACACTATTTTATGTGACAGAATCTTTGTCAAGTTATTCATGGTGATTCTGATTAGGCTTACAGGATACATGACATGAGACTTGCATATACATAGATATCATTATGACTCGTTGTACTAGCTAGAGGTCATGATCTTGCGTGTTATGGACATGAGACATCGTGGACATGAGATATGAGGTTACATTGTATTGGGAGAGACACACAGTCTACAGGCTGATTATATATATACTATACTACTAGAATAGATGATACTACTTGCTTTGGCACTTATACTGGAGTTGTTATACTACTTGCTGCTATGGGCTCCCCGACACTGATCCTATAGTGGTCTCAGCCTGAATACTAGTGATGCTCTCATTTGCACTTCACATATCTGGTTACATAGCTTGCCCTGAGGATCTATTTTTATTTACTGTATTTTATTTGGCTTGAGTGTTTCTTGTACCTTGCTATGTCCCTTGAGGACCTGGATCCGGATTATGTCCCCAGGTACAACATAGGAGAGTTACCTCGAGGTTTACAGGGCATGAGCTGACGCTGGAGCAGTACTGGCACCAGAGGATGAGGTTGTGCCAGAGAATTTCTTCTGAGTATTCAGTTACTTACTCAGTTATCTATGCTTATTGTTATTTCATATATGGACTTGTGGACATATGTATTTGTGATATTCTCTTTCTTTTATTGTGTTGGGTTATTCCCCGAGATACTACTTATGTTGACTTGATGATGGACTATTTCTTTTTATCTATTATCTTGAGTGGTCTATCATATTAAATTATGTTTCTTTCTGTGGATTAGATTAGAATTATACTGAGATAGATGTGGCAGACTTGTATTTATATTTGTTATATCTTAAGTGCACTCTAATAGGTCCATTAAATTAGGTTTGCCCATTAGAGTTGGACACTAGCCATTGCCACGTGGCTAGTCCCTTAGTATTTTGGGACTGGGGCATGACATATAAACAGGGTCATTTCTCTAGTTCCAGCGATGGACATTCAGTTCAAATGTGAGGACTTCATCTCGGAAACGTACCAAGCGAAGATTCTTCATTGATTCAACCTATTCAGTCTCCTTTGTTTGCCAACACTTATACCAATAATGGAGGCGTTTATCCTCATAAGAACGTATGACTGCCACGATGGTTGACCAATGAAAATATCTATTGGTGTCGAGCAACGACATGGATATTGGATCAATATATCAAGAATCTCGTATCTTTTGGTTTATACAATGCCTTGTTAGCGACTTGCTACGATATTGCGCCTAATGCCAATATGTTCTTGACTTTGTTAGAGCAATATTACTCTAGCACTGGAACAGTTTTTACTCTACGTGGCGAGTTAGGGTTCATCTTACACGAGATAAAATACATATATGCACTGCCAACAGGGGAAATTCCTTATGAGGAGTATGTGCCTACCAACGCGGAACTGGCAGATTTAACATAGACTGAGCCACGTATAGTTGAAGTGTATCAAGAACTAATATGCCACTACCTGGCCTGTAACCATTACTACAAAACTGATTTTAGCACTGTCTTTATAAGGAAGTGGTTTTAATACCTTTTCAATAATAGAAGCGAGAAGGAATGTACAGAGATTCTACCGCTTCGACCTTTGAATTCTACGAGAGTTAAAGAATTCATGAAAAGTCGTGAAGCTGAAGATAAGTCCTTTGCGAATCATATAGGAAGCTTTACAGTATATACACCGGCTATTAGCTATCTTAGACACACTCGTACAAAGATATCGTCTGAAGCTTTGTTGGCCAGATATTTCTCTTTATGGCTCCGAAAATAGGTAGTCCCTGGAGGTTTAGGTTCAGTTGATCATCTCCACAGGGCTGTTCTATTCCCTGCAGTCTGTCTGGCATTTAAGTATCGATTGGCATGCTACCAGCTATGGTGTTTCGTTTGAATGCTGGTCTATGAGAACTTGCTCATAACTTGGCGGTAGATCCTCAATGATAGAAATTTTCTCGAACAGAGCTTCCATTTACATATCTGATAGGTTGGTTGATTTTACACAACCATAGTTTGATGGCTATCAGCTTGACTCAGGCTGACGGGACAGAACAC
Source organism: Iris macrosiphon (assembly GCA_036927795.1). NCBI lineage: Eukaryota > Viridiplantae > Streptophyta > Magnoliopsida > Asparagales > Iridaceae > Iris > Iris macrosiphon. The sequence goes on from JAYESA010000007.1 coordinate 135,591,164, forward strand.
TTATTCCTCAATAGATATAGGCTTTCTAAATGGACCTATACCAAACCTTTTTAGACTATACGAGCTTTAAACATATGGAACAACTGGAGTTTTATTGTGATATTCCCGACGTACCAACTAAGCACCAAATTTTGAGTTTTACTGACGAGGGGACCACCATATTGAGGTTGCCATCAGGGTTCTTTTTAAAGCTGATGTTTATCCGTCCATCTCACTTGGTGTATAAAAATGGCAACGGTTGTACCTTCGAACCGTATTTACCTAGCCGCTTTGCAAGGCAATTTGGCTATGATCAATTGTACGTTGGAAATGCTACTCTGTGCTTAGCAAATTATGAAAGTTTAATCGATGGCGCCCAGGAATGGAGATATTTTATTATAGGTTGTACATGAGCTACTTTTACTTTGCCTGCACCCAAACCTCCTTTACGCATATTACATTCATTTACCCAGTTTTATTGTTCCATCAACCAATTTTACATAAATTTTTTATATGCAGACTAGTTTTTGAAGCCCGGTGGAAGGAGCAATTATGGAGCCACTAAGACCTTCTTTAATTGAGGATGAAGATAATGTACCTCTGGATGAGATATTGGAAGATCTTTCGCAAGTATAACCAGATACACATGCCCCTGCCATAGTAGTTCAAAAATCTCAAAAGCATAAGATTACATATCCGACTGAGGGTCGGTCTATCAAAAAGTGGGCTGTTGTTGCGAAGCCTACGAAGTCAAAATCGAAGACTTCTACTCCCTCAAGAAGAAATTTGATTGATGAATTGATTAGTTTATCAGAGTGGCCTGGACCGTCTGTTGCCTCTCCAGCGGTGTAGAGGATTAGCACTTCCATACCTCCCCCTGCTATTACTATAGAAATAAGTGTTGCTCCTGCTGTTGCAATAGTTGGCTTTGCAGATCCTATCCTCGATGCTGCGGCTCAACTTATCCTGCCGATTGAATTCATATCTCCTCCACCAATGGATCTAAAGAATCAGGTGGATCCGAAGGCTCCACCTGCTCTGGGAAGTTATGACCCCAGGGTCAGTGGTGATGAAGAAGATGTTTACGTAGAAATAATTTTACCTTCTCAGTTTAAGTTGGTAAGCATATCGAGTCACAAGCTGACGTTGCTACCATAGCCCCCAAAGATATACCTGAACAGGATATTCAGGCTCAACCACAATGTGCTATAGTTACAACTGGGCTTGAATATGCGACATAGCAGATTGATAATGAAACTGTAGTTTCAGAAGCGAGCATGACTATAAGCGATAACGATAATTTGCTCCTTGAGGCCGATTCTTCTAAGGTATAGGCTTCGTTGACAGACTTCAGCAATTCTTTGGAGGGGAAGACTACTGAAGAGGAATATATACCAACTGATACTGGTACGTGCTTTTCTATTCTTTCTATACCATAAGTTTTTATATTGCATGCCTCGTTGTCATGAATTTATGCAATGACAACTCAGGCTAACACTAGTCAAGGTGTCACTTCTTTCCATAACTCGTCGTGCATATATCTTAATTACAATGTGTTGTTTATTGATCGTATTATTTTTTATATTTCTTGCAGGTGATGAAGTTGTGGTAGAAGTTGCTCCGCAGAGGGCCGAGAAGACAGTTAGTTTGCAAGCTAAAATAACTTCTGCTACTAATATCACTGTTCCAGATGCATATATCGTGTCAATACCACCAGTAGCTTCAACTTCTCTTGTGGTAGGCATGGCCATTGCTGCCGAAATGGCTTCCACTGCTAGCCCGAGAGAACAAGCAGCAGGTTCTTCTTCTTCTTCTATCCCTAATGTCAAGGATACAACTGTCATGGCTTCTACTTTCGTGCTTCATGGTCGGGGGTTAGCTGAAATTGTCGCGACTCCAAGTTCAAACACTCGCTTTAATATTTTAGTAAAATCTTATACATCTGCTTTCTACACAACATTGAAAGTGTTGATAATTTTGGTGCTTGAGAAAGATTTATCTTTTGAAGATGTAAAAGATGCTATCTTGCCTATCATTCAACTCATCAAAAATTTCAAGGATTAAGATAGGGCTGCTGCTCTTGAGCAAATCTTGGTAGGCCTTAAGGAACCCATTAATGAATACCTACAGCTTAACAGTGGGGACTTCTCGGTTCTAAATCAGACTGAGTATGAGTCAATCACTGATAAGTTTATGGAGCGTCAAACCATTTTCCAGGAGCATATGAAGATCCATGCTGAGAAGACTGTCCGAATAAATACTTCTGTGAAAGAAGTGACTTCTACTTTGTCTCTTCATCATTCTACTCATGATGAACATAATGACAGGGCACTACAGCTCCAAACTCAGATCCAAGAAATCGAAGCCCAACTTAAGAAAGTGAGAGAAGAGTTGATGGTGACTGTGGATCGGCATCGGGAATAGCTGGCACATTGTGACATAGCAAAAGAATATCTTTTGGAGCTCGAGCATAACAAGAACAAGCTTGACCCGCTCGAAACAAGATAATGGAGTCATATGCTTCTATAGCTCCTTTTTCTACAGATAACTCGAGAATGCTCGCAGCATGTAGGATAGCGACATTGAATAAATACCAGCAACTATCTCGACTGACACAGTTCCTCCTTGATCTTTCTACCTAACCTGAGTAAAATTTACCTTATGATTTTCTTTTAAGTTTCTCAATAAAGATAAATTTAGCTTTTTAAAGAATTTTTTTGTTATGGACCAATTTATTTATTGTGTACTGACATTAGATACAAATAATAAATTAGAGTGAAAACAAGATCAGAGGTAATATGGACGTGCTATATTTTTGAACGGGATCCTACCAGATATATTTGCTCAGAGGTAATATGGACATGGCAAAATATAATTCATTGGGGGATTAGGTGGATTTGTCACCCGTGGCGTACTTATGCTGAGTATAAATGATAAATTTTATATGATACAATACTATTAGAGATGATATGGACTTGGTAGCTTGCTAGTTTACTCCGCTGAGGAAAAGAAGAAAGAGTAATTTAAGGGCGAACTATTGACTTCTTTGTTGGGGATAATAAATGAAATATGATTCAAAGCTAATATGGACATGAATCACATTACACTTATTGACTGATGAAGAAACATGTGAGATTATTTGCAACCCAACTGGGGATTAGGAATAAGACATCCTTAAAACAACAGGGCTTTAAGAATGTGATATTTTTGTTGGAGAGAATCGTTTAGAGATCTCAACGAGAGTGTTTCATTGGATCTGAAGATTGTCCCACTGGGGAACTTTGAGGACCCATTACCCATGGCTTATTCAAGAATAAATATAGGTAATAGTTTAAGATACCGTATAGGCTACAAGTTTCTGGGGATTGGAAAAATATACTTAATGTATATCTCAATTTACTCTACTGGAGATGGAGAAGAATATGTCGTGTCTAGACATAATACTTCTTAAGGAATTCATCGTTGATAGGCATCATTATCAAATCTCCATTAGATTTAGCGAGCCTATAGGCTCCGTTGGAGAATACTGTCTCCACCACATAAGAAACTTCCCATTTAGCTTATAATTTGCCTTTTTCTTATGGGTTGTGATCAACGGTCTCCTTACTGTAAGGACTAATTCACCGACCTGGAATATTCTTTCCTTCACTTTTTGATTAAAAGCTCTTGGAATGTGTGCTTGGTATAGCTCAATACATTGTTGAGCGTGCATGAACTTTCATCCTGTCACTACCACATTCCGAAAACAGGGATATTTTCGACTTTTTATAATATTTAATATTATTGTAGTTACAATTAAATAATTGCATGATAATATTTTTTATTTAAATAATTATGTGTGATGAGTAATTAAATATAGTATTAGATGCAGTGTTCATTTATTTTTTAGCTAGCAGAATTGACCTAGAAGCCAGTAGATGACCACCTGTCCAAATTGTGGAATTATGTAATTAATTGTTTTATTTATAATTTAATTTTTGGAGATTTTCATTAATTACCGTATTTTATTTAATATTTTTGTGCATTTCCTTTGCTTCGATATTTGGAGCGCTACCCTGACTTTTGTCTTCCAACAAATTTTACCATCTTGCCCTAGACGTGCCCGCCTTCAATTTTGCTATTTTTGCAACTCATAATTTTGCTCCCTGTGCATTAATTCTGGCCGCACAAAAATCGTCGCAGACGTTATTCAATAAATCCCTATTTTGTATCGTTGTGCATTCCAATTTAAATTGGAGACAATCTTGACCTATTTTTCGTGTGGCCCAAATTAGGGTAATATCCTGTTCTGAGTCTTCTACATTATTGGTATTGATGACCTGACCTGATTTTGGCCCCATGTACTCCTAATTAATTGTTGAACACAACTTGCATTTATTTCTATTTAAATTGAGGATACTATTTTATCTGATTCTAAAATCCCAATTTAATTCCAGTGCCCTGTTATTGAGCCCACACAAATTTTACAGCGCCCCCTGACCCTACAAAACACCGGACCACGAATCGCCCGCCAAATTTTCGTCATTTTATGTGTTTGTGCAATTTCCCGAATTTAAGGGGCTAAGTTATAATTATTCAATTGTATGTGTCATTACCCTATTGTCCAAGACCAAATGGAGAGGTTATTTATTTGTGGACCAAATTGCATTCCCCCCCCCATAAATTATTTCCTTCATAAACAAATCTGGACCCCTCATTCTAGGGGGTCAAATCCTCACCCTTCATTAATCCCCTCTCTCCCTATATATGTCATGTCCCATCAACACCCTTCCCTAGAGAAACCCTAATCCCAAAAACAAGCCTCCACCTCCATCATCCAACACCAAACCGTAGGCTTCCCCTTTTCTTTTCTTCTTCTCCTCTTCTTCTCTTTTCTTCTTCTTCTTCATTTTTCTCCTTCCCTTTGTATTTTTAAACTTGCAAAAAGGGGGGGGAGGAACCCAACCCCCTTCACTCATTGTTCACCCCCCCACATTCAGCTTTCCGGCGGTTCATCTCCGGCCTGTTCCCGAGCTCTCCCTGCAGCAACTCCTGACCTCCGGCAGGCGGGCCAGCAAGCCCCGACCACCCGGCGGCCTTGCCCCTCGCTCCGGCGGACTCCCTGTACCCCAGCGTTCACCCCCGCGGTCCGGCGAACTGTCGTCCAACCATCATCCCGCTGCTACTACCCCCACCACCATCTCCATCTACATCCGGCCGGCCAGCTAGCCAACTCCGGCGCCCCCTCTGAACTCCGGCCCGAGCCCGACTCCCTGCTGCATCCAGCCCGGCGGCCCTCTCCCCGGCGGCTGCTCCTCCCACCATCACCACTATCACCTCCACCTATCACCACCATTAATCCCGTCGAGCCCCCTCGACTTCAGTCCGACGCCGGCGCGACTCGAAGCCTCCTCCACCTCTCCTTCTGCTGTCATCCCCGGCCCGGCCTGCACTCCGGCCATCTTCCGGCCAACCACCCCAGTAAGTCTCTTCCCTCTTCCCTTTCCCTGTAATACATGTTATATGTGTAATTAATCTATGAATTAGTATATACCATGTGGTAATATATAAGTACTCTATGTATAATATATATATGTTTTGTATAGGTATTAGTATAAATTAATTTACGTGTATATATGTATTGTATATAAATACGTAGATGTGTGTGTGTGGGTGTATACATAAAATAGGCATTGTGTATTATTTAGTGCATGTTCATATTATATATATTGTATTTTATTATTGTATCTATGTTTATATATATATATATATATACGCATATATGTATATATATATATATCACGTATTTCTCTATTATATATATATGTATTAGAATGTATTTTAGTATAATACATATTGGTATAATATATATGTTTCAGTATTTAATGTTATAGATAAATGTAAATTGGTATGTATGTATATATATAATTTGTATAAGCATAGTATATGTGTATATACTTTAGCGTATGTATGTATTAATGTATATATATATATAAATGATATATGTTGAATAGTGTATTGTATTTTTCATATAGAAAATGTGTATCAAATATGTATAGTGTATATTTAGTACATGTATGTATTTATAAATATGTAAATTGTATATTATTTATTTATTAGTAATTAATTGTATAATTATAGTAGGTATAAACATGTATTATATATGTGTTTTAGTATTTAATATTATATATATAATGTATTGGCATATATATATATGTGTATATATATATTTTTGTATAAACCCTTGGCATATTTTTAAGGTATATATAGATATTGTATATGTCTTTAATTTGATATTATATATATGTTGTAAATACATATGTAAATTAAGATATGTATATTTACGTATCTATCTACTAGGTGACCCTAGTTGACTAGTGCCATGCCTGGCATAGCCCTGAGTTAGTATTTTGTTTGTATGTTAAATGTAGCATCTGATGCAAATGTGATACTATGATGTGTTTTTAGGACTGTTACTTCACCCAGGGGATACTCTGGAACAGGACATCCATAAATACCAGCTAAGGACCCAAGGCAAGTACATTCTCTGATAATTTCCAATTTCTTGATCATTTCTATAAATTCAATAATCTTGAAATGTTACAACTGAATCCTTGACACTGTGCGACACGGACTAGTATAGCTTGGATCTGCAGTCATGGGATGTTACATTGATTATCGTATTGACATTGTACACGACATGTATATTAGACATCGTACATGATAAACTGGACTTGCTCGTGTATCGTGACGTGTCATGGTTGGATCCACAGTACTAGTTGGGGGCGGGGAAGTAGTTAGTAAGAAATATGATCATAACCTCTTATTGCAGTGTAGAAATTGTAAGTGTTAATCATGCTCTTCACCCATGATTAGCCAGGCCCTATAGCTATCGTACATGTTTCCAAGCCGATCACATTTCGAAACTACTATTTCAAACACTTAGAATAGATTACAGTTCCCTAATTTAAATCATATACTACATCACCCGTATATGATACTGTACCTTGTTCTTTCCATTTCTTTATGCACTGACTATATCACATTGCCTATTTTGCATGTCTCTTTACATTGCCTGTCTCTCTTTAATTGCCATTGCATTTATTTCACTGTCTTCTCAGTAGCTAGCATGACATGTTTATTGTATTATAGACCTTATCAATTTAATAGAACTGTTATTTGAGATTTGTACTTTTCTCCTTCCTGACTGGAAACATTTTTCTAGACTATGCCTTAGAGGACCGCTGTCCGACTCTTTATGGACCATATGGTGAGTAGCTGCAGACTTGGTAGTTAGTTGTGATTCCGGGAGGTCTAGCAGGAATTACTAATTCTTCTAGTTTTCTGATTAGTTCTTTAAGTAGACTATTTGGTACCGGATTTGTCTCCGGCATTTTTGATGAGACTTGGATATTGTTGAGTTAGTTTACATTCTGGATTTGCGTTGTATTTAATTTTAATTTTTGTTCGTTATCTTATCGTGCTGTAATCCTGTGATTGAGTATGTGCTCGTTTATTGTGTCATCTGTGCCTCCTTATGGAGATTGGATGCTGTGTGACATTAGCTAGATAGTATCAAGACCTTGACAGCGTTCTACCGCCGACACTGCGGCGTAGGCTGGACGTACCCACGCACTCGTGCCCCTAAACCGGGTGCGGGTCGTGACACATCCAATGCTTCTAAGTCTTGCAGGTGCAAACGATCATTATTCTCTACTGTTAGCTCATTAGAAATAGCTACTCTTCGAGAAGGTATCTGGATTTTGAGCGAAAGAACACCTTCACATCCGTAGACCAGAGAGAATGGTGTACAACCAGTTGAAGTTCGAACTGTTGTACGATAAGCCCACAAATATTCTCCGAGCTTCTCATTACAATCGCGTTTGTTGGATAAGACAAACTTTTTAAGGAGTTTGATTATGGTCTTATTGAAGGCTTTCTCTAAACCTTTGGCTGCTGGATTGTAGGCCATAGATGCTACATTCTGGATTCGATTCTTATCACAGAATCGATAAAATGCTTGACTAGAAAATTATGACCTATTGTCATTTATTATCCTCTAGGAAATACCAAAACGATAGATAATATGGTGTTTGAAGAAGCTAATTACATTAGACATTTTTACTTCGATGAGCGGGATTATTTCTGTCCATTTGAAGTAATCGGTTATTACAAGTATGAACTGATGTCCTCTAGAAGAAGATGGGCTGATTGGACCAATGATATCCATTTATCAGGCTTCAAAATGCTTTGAGGTAGTTGTTGGGTGTAAGAACTCTGTTGGTTGGTAGATAAAATTAGCATAGATTTGACATAATATATATTCATGAGCGTAATCTACTGCATCTGCCACAATGGTGGGCCAATAATAACCCATTCTCCTGAGGTGGTCATGTAATTTAGGACCTGGCTGATGTGCTCCACAGATGTCATCAGGAGATTCACGGAGTGATTGTCTTTCTTCAGGGTAGGAAATACAACGTAGCATCAATCCCTCATAAGAACAACGATATAATATTTTGAATAAAGCGTCATAGTAGAATCAAAGTGAGCGTATTTTAATAGAAGTGGCTTCTTTTGGATCTTCTGGAAGAATCCCATAAGCAGCATAGTATATAAAAGGGTCTCTCCAATCTTTATTCATGGAGGTTAAATTTATGACGTAACTGTTCAATGTGTAGATTATTTTTGGTATAGAACAACTCTCGACCTGTTAGCATAATTGAGTGTCGTCTCTTTTGGGGAATGGCCAATTATGCTGCTAGATCGAAAAAATCATCTGCTTTCATATTCTGTAACCGAGGCACATGCTCGAGGAAGAATCCTTTGAAAGTAAAAGCCAGTTCGATTGCCGCCTGATAATAAGGGATGAGGTCTTCATGCCAAACCTCATACACTCCCCTGATCTGATTGACTATCAGCTTAGAATATCCGTAGGCTTCAAGATATTCTTTGTCCAATTCTTTGGCTAATTGGAGACCAATGAGTAGAGTATTGTATTCTGACACATTATTGGAACATGGTTCACTAAGAGAACATGCTCGATGAATGAGTAGTTTGTCAGAAGATATTAGGACTATGCCCACTCCAGCTACTATGTTGCCTTTGGGTCATATTCTTGATGCGCCATCAAAGAATGGTTGCTAGATGTCATATTTTATAGCCATATTAGACTCTAAGACTTTGTCTGGGATGTCATCGTACAGTTTGGAAGTTTTCGATACAGGATAAGCTGCCAGAAAATCAAGTAGTGCTTGATCCTTCACTGCTTTTTGTGGGACATAACCTTGTCATAAGGCGATAGCAACATGCCCATGTAGCTAACTAAGAATTGAGTATGATTGGTTTGGTCATCAATACCCGAAGAAGATTTACTCTAGATATGACATGAATGGTTTGACCCGACACATAGTGTCGCATCTTTTTAATAACAAACATCAAGGCGAGATATTCTTTTTCTACATGATTGTATCGATGTTCAACGGTGACCATCATGCGACTAAGATAATAGATCGCATGTTCATGGCCTTCATTACTTTTTTGTTCAAGAAGAGCTCATAGGGAGTGATCCATTGCTTAAACATACAGCAAAAAGGGATTTCCTATGATCGGAGACACCAGAACTAGCAAATTTGTGAGATATTGTTTGATGTCGTCGAATGTTTGTTGTCTTGATTTGTTCCAAAAAAGGACACACCTTTCTTCATTAACTGAGTGAAGGATCAACATCATCCCGATAGATTGGAGATGAACCTCCTGATGTATGCTAGATGGCCTAGCAGACCACGAAGTTTTTTAAGATCACGTGGAGGCCGCATTTCGAGGATAGCTTTTATTTTATCGGGGTCAATATGAATACCCTTGGAAGTTATAAAAAATTCGAGAAACTTTCCACTAGAGACTCCCAAAAAGGATTTACTTGGATTCATCTTCAATTGGTGGTGGGGCATCAATTTGAACACAGTCTTCAAATCTTGAAGGTTATCATCTTTAAGATGACTCTTGACAGCAATATCATCCACGTAGCATTCTGCTGTCTTCCATAAATGCTTCTGGAAAATTGTACTCATAGCTCGTTGATACGTTGCTTTCGCATTCTATAAGCCGAAGGGCATGACTGTATAGCAGTATACTCCTAGTGGCGTACGGAAAGAGGTATGTTTTTCGTCATTAAGAGACATCTTAATTTGGTTGTATCCGGAGAATCCATCCAAGAAGGACATACGTTCAAAGCCACATGCATTATCAATCATGACATCTGTGATGGGGAGAGGAAACTCATCTTTTGGATAGACAGAGTTTAGATCTTGATAATCTATGCAGACCCGGACCTTCCCATTCTTCTTTATAACTGAGACGATATTGGCTACCCAATCAGGATGCTGCTCTTCTCGAACGAAGCTACATGCTATGAGTTTCTTAACTTTTGCTTCAATTGCATCCATCATATTCGGACGGAATCGCCATTGCTGTTGTTTCACCGGCTTAGCATTCGAAAAATATTAAGCTTGTATATGGCTATTTGAGGATCCATGCCATGCATATCCTCATAACTCCAGGCAAAGACATCAATATACTCCTTTATTAGCTGGACTAAAGCTTGTTTATCTTCTTCAGGAAGACTCTTGCTAATAAAGATTGGTCTTGAGAAAGATTCTTCTCCTATATCAATTTGAACTACTTTATCCTTTGTAGGTAGTTCACGTTGCTCAAACCGAAGCTCCCATTAAGTGTCAATCAATTGTGCCCATAGATCATTCTCAAATGGTTACAATGGTTTAACGTCTTTATCATCTGGGCCAGTTGACACCATATTTACAGAGAAAACATATTTGAATATGCCACCCATGCTTTCGTCATAATCGTACAATGATGAGTCAGTGGAATGAGAATGCGTCTCTTCTTTTGATTTTGAACTTTCAGGAATTGTTGATGGTGTAACATATCCCAAACCATGACCAGTCCGCTGGTAGTATATTTTTGGCTTTCCTTTTGGACCGAAGTGACGTATATAAGTCCTTCTACCTTTTTCATAATTCAGTCCCAAACCAGACATTAAGTCATAGACCATCCCTTATATAATGTTCTTAGCTGGTTGGCTGTAACGATACAGTTGTATGTTCCTAATATCTTCGTCAAAATTATTAATCTGCATGACTTTTTGGTTTCTATCTTTGCCAAAAATTATCTGACATTGCTCGTCATGTCTTGCTGGGATTATGAAATATGCATCCTCATATGGTTCATATAATGAACTAAATTGAAATGGAGATGCCACGGGTATGGATAGAGGATCGTAAAGATGAAGAGCCTCTAAGAATTTTTTAGCAAAGGGTTCAACATCAGTGTAGTGCCTTCTTTATTCATGAAATACAAGATTTGTTCTTTATCTTCCACATAGTCAACATAAACTTTAGCCTTGACAGGAGGCTTAGCAAGATTGATGACTAGGGGTTTATTTGCTGATGTTGGTTACTTGTTACAACAAAGGTCGATAACAAGTGGCTTATTCTCTGGCATCGGCTGTTCATTGTGTCGAAGGTTGATGACCAATGGAGGTGACTTGCGTAGGCTAATGACGAGAGGCTTGAAAGGATTCGGACGAGTAGTTCATCCTTTGACTCGAATCATCAAAGACTCTTCCTTTGGGGTATTCTCAGCTTCACCACCTGCTTGATTAGTTTCTTCTTTTGAGGGTTTTTTGGCTTCATCGATAGCTTGATCGGCCTCTTCTTTTATGTACTCTGGTGTATAAAGTACGGAGTCAGAGAATTAGGTTTCCATACCTTTGAATGAGTTGAGGTCAGCTACCTCTGTTTTGACTTCTCCCTGACTGTCCAAATATTTGAAAAATTAATGCATGATGGAGGGTACAATTTTATGCTCGTGTATCCATGGCCATCCCAGCAAAATATTGTAGGATACATCAGAGTGAGATCATAGCATGTGACTTCAGTACATAGATCGCCTATCTAAATTTTAGGCGTATCTTTTGTAACTGTTTACTTCTTCTAGCATTGAAGCCTAGAATGGTAGTTTTAGTGGTAGCCAGGTTGTGCATTGGTATCTTCAATCCTCTCAGTAGGCTTTTAGGAATGATGCTAAGTGAAGAACCAGGGTCGATGTGAATCTGGTTTACCTTAATAGATCTGATGTAATCGGTATATAACAGAGGTTTGTCATGCTGGTTATCCTTGAGTAGCATGTCATCTTGCGTGAAGGTGATGTTAGGAATCTTCTCGATCATGCTGTGGTATTGAGGGTAAGCTAGTAGCTCTTCATCTGGGGTCTTAAGTTGAGCTAAGCATGAGTCTGCATATATCAGCGCTTAGCTCAAAGCTTCACGAGTCTTCTTCGACAAACGAAATAACTCAAATATGGAAATTCGGGCTGGGGTATTGGCCAATTGTGCCAATTTATCAAAATTGTAGGGATTTTCAAGTCCTTGAGGTACATTCTTCTTCAGGGGTTTGTCGAAGCGTACTTCCTTTTGCTTTGCTTTCTCTGTCGTAGTAGACTTCGAAGGACCTGGTTTGACTGTGACTGGAGCAACCAGAGTTGATAAAGAAAAAAAAGCATCAGGAGTGTCTTTCCGGACAGACTCATAAGTTTTATGATAATCTTTTCTGGACCCGTTACTAGTCATGACTTCTTCTTCGGGCATCGGAGAAAGAAGCACCATGTTACAAGACTTGATTTTCTTTTTGGCATGCCTCACTTTGGAGTGAGTCTGTGGGCTAATTTGATCGTAGCCCAATCCGCTACGAGATTTGTTAGACTTCCCTTGGAGTTGTAGAGGAATACGTTATCCCTTGTCAAAGTTTAAACCTTTAGCTTTCTGAAAATTATACCCCGTGTTTTGCATCAAGCGTACAAATTATTGGTTGTATTAAAAAATTGGGGACACTCCTCCTCAGTCACACTAGTTGAGGTCGATGCTCTAATTGTTGTAGAAGAAGGAGGAAGAATTTTTGTAGGAATACTCTCATAAGCAAAAAATAATTGTTGTGCCCTATACAATGGAACACTGCCAATCATGTACCATTGCCGATGAAGCTTGCAAGTAGAGCTTGGTGGGTCAATGTTCATATTTTGAAATCTGATCTCGAGACGTATGTCTTCTTGAGGTTGATTTTGATCTTCGTCTGAGTGATGATCCAAAGATATCATATTGTATGGTTTATACTTTTTGCCCTTCTTAGATTTTGAATTGGAAGATGTTGCTCTCTGGTCCCAATCTGGCAGCAGGTCGGGATGAATCCACATAATCTCGCCATAATATATGGTAAGAGGCACCAACCCCTCTGTTTGACTTCGAGGAGGTGGGAGATTTACCACTTCTATTGTACTTCGGGTTATCTGTTTTATCAGCCTCCTCCGATCGTTTGATATCAGGCAATTACAATTTGTCGCTCTTCTTTAAACAGTCAAAAATATTGTGGATATCGCTCTCATCAAAGAAATATTCTTTCTTAGGTATGGTGAATTCAGGAGGCTTTTGTGCTGGAGGAGAGGTAGGTCGCTTAGCCAATTTTATTGCTAGGGCGTCCTTTCCTTTGTTGTTGGGATTATTCGTATTATTGTTGTTGGAGGAGGAGCGCTTCCCTTCCATATTGGTCATTTGTAACCCCAAGTTACGTGCCACCTTCGTGTTACCTTCAGCAGCTTCGGCTCCGATGATGAATGTCGTTCAGTCTTGAAATTGAGTTGGACCCAACCAAATTCCTACTATAGGCAGTAGATTCTTTTGGCAAGTAGCGTTAAAAGCGAAAACTTGAATACGGGGGAGGGGGGGATAACTTTAGAGTTGCTTGCCTGAAAGACTCTATTAATTCACTAGCGGATCCCTTCTCCTTCTGTTTGATATCAATGAGTGAAGATATCGTTATATCCATGCCTCCTTTGTAGAACCGTGAGAGGAAAAGATATTTCATGTCATCAAACAAGGATATACAATTATCAGGTAAACTACGATACCAATCGTAGGCTATGCTGGCCAAGCTTCCCACGAATAATATGGTGAGGAGAGCATCCTCTTTCTGCTGGTAAGACGTCATTATATTGAAGTAATTAACATATTGGCTCGACGATGTCTTGCCTTCAAACAAGACTATTGGTTGGGGTTTGTATTTAGGAGGGAATAAAATATTATCTCAATGAGGAGGATAAGGCTGTTTTACCCCCAGCATTCGGAGTTGATCTTTATTCTTTAAAATATTGACCTATGCACGCAACTGCAGGATATCTTTGAGAGGATCTTCTGGTTGGAATGGTGCAGCTGACTGGTAAGAACATGGTTGAACATGTATTACCATCGACGGAGGTCCACTCCCAATATTGAGAGGATTAAGTGTTGGCACTACGGACGATCACTTTACTCCTTGGACCGCACGATGATGAAGAAATGCAAGGATGAGGTGAACACCATGAAGAGTTGGGCAATGAGAAAGCTTTGGCAACAACGGCACGACAAGCTTCTATTTATCTCATTCTGTTCTTGAACTTCAAAGAGTTAAAAATTTCTCCCGTAATGTACACAATGATCCTATATTTATAGGATTTTAGAACAATTATGATAGTGTGCACACACTTTAGATAGTCCGCACTGTGCGTGCACTTTTGATGGGATGACATCCCATGATCTAATAAGTGGCACACAACTTAATGCCTGCTTGACACGTAGCTTCCTGTACGAGGAAAGCGTCGGTCGTGGGACTGTTATTTGTGCACGTTTCATGAGAAACATGGTATGTAGGAAATGTAATCGTAACTTCTCTTTGTCAGTTAGGATCGTAGGCGCACTTTAGAAGTTTTCTGCTGACTGACGCACTTTAGAAGTTTTTTGGAGACTGGAGCACTTTTGATGAAATTTTTTATATGGGTACGATTTTGAAGATGTAGCCGTAATGGCACACTTTTGAGAAAATTGGCCGTGATGGCGCACTTTTGAGGAAATTATTCGTGATGGCATACTTTTGAGGAAGTAGCCAAGCACACTTTTGAGGAAGTAGTTGTGATGGCGCACTTTTGAGAAAGTATCCGTGATGGCGCACTTTTGAGGAAGTAGCCGTGATGGCGCACTTTTGAAGAAGTTGGCCATACGGCGCACTTTGAAGAAGTTGGCTTTACGGCACACTTTTGAAGAAGTAGCCTTATGGCGCACTTTGAAGAAGCTGATTCATACTGGCCGCTAAACGATAACCTGGGTCTACATGCCGCAACTCAGCTTTAATAATGACTTTTGATTCCTCGAATGTTGTTCCAGTCTGTCAGATTTGTTGTATTCAATATTTGGGGAAAAAGAAGACATGTGATTTATGCGCCTGTCTTTATTGATGAAAGTATCCTGAAAGTGTGCCACTCTTTAAAATAGAGAGAAAGTGTGTCATTCTTCTCCTACTAAGTTTATTTTTAGGAAACTGCACAGTCTTTAGGAAGTGCATTTTTATTCATCTTGTTCGGGTTGCTTGGGGTTATCACCCTTTGGGAGAGTCGACGTAGGAGCGCGAGGACGATATTGGTCTCGGTATCCGTATCTATTCGACTTAGAAGATATATTGGTCCATATGCCTTCGTATCTCGAATATTGTGATTCGCTCACCCATGCAGTTTGATGTTGCTTTTCTTCATTATATGATTGAATTTGATTGTATGCGTTGATGTGTTTGTAGTTAGAATATTGCTTGTTCTGATTTCTCTAGCTAGCCTTGGGTTTGAATTCAGAGGACAAATTTTTTTCCTTGCATGATAATTAGGTTGCATGGAGACTAAACCCATTCTTTAGTTCAACTTGGTTCATGGTTTTTTTGTGAGGTTGGGTTTGGTCATGATTTGAACCCATGGTCTAAACCTCAAACCCTAACTATATAAGCCATTTTCTCTCTTCTACATCATTCTCTTATTTTCTCTCCTTCTTTATTTGAGGCAAGTACATCTTGCATGACATGGAAAAACACCTTAGATTTATTTCTTATTTTCCTCTTGTATATTATTAGTCTAATATGTGTACATTATGATTCTAAGCATGTTTAACACTTGGAGTTTTTGGTTTTGATGGATGGAATTGAGTATATTTACATTTTTAGTTAAGGTTTTCAAGGGTTCCACAAGTTTTTCTTGGTTTTGATCTATTAAAACTTGATATCTTTGAAAACCAGTCGTTCCATACGATAGAGAATTCAATTTCAGGCGATTTTGGCTTTTGTTTCACTTGATTTGGAGTTAAAATGATGATTTTATGGAGGAAATAATGTTTCATTTTTTGGAACTTTTCCATGGAGTTTTTGATGATCTGGACAATGAAGTCCATGCGACAGAGATGCCATGCGGCTGGAACTCCCTCTGCAGACACTTTACAGCATGCACATCTCTTGTGATGTGCATGACTGTTTGTATGCGCGCTCTGAGCCATGCGCCCGAATAAGCCATGCGACAGATCTTATTATAGGCCTGATCTTTCCATGCGCCTGAGGGTACATGTGCCAAGCCACCAGCTCCTAGCAAATGAATGCCTAACTTGGCATGCGCATCTTCATGAGCATGACTTGCTATGCGCCAGGCCTCTATGCTTCCGGCTCATCTCTGCCGTACCGTTGTGTATTTGCACCATGCACCATGCGAAAAGCCTTGCCATGCAGCGACTTTTACATGCTCCATGTGCCATACACCAGACTGTTATGATCTTGTATCCATCCGACAGCTTTTTCCATGTGCGCATGTATACCCAAGCGATCCTATACCCTTGTTTTGCTATTTTGCTTGATTTTGAAGCTTTTATTGGATTTCGTGATTCTATGTATTGATCCTAGTAATTAAGTGTGATGGACTAAGTGCTACTGTGTGCTAGACCTAACAATGTGCCTGAACCGACTATGTGCAGAACTAGACCATTCGCCAAGTGACTTTATTTTCCATGCTCCAAGCGACTATACTACCTATGCGCATGACATGTCCTATGTGTTGGAGCATGATAGAATGCATGAGAATGACTAATGATTGGTAACTTGACTCGACTATTCATATCCATGCTGATACACTTACTACGTACTATGTGCTCCTACGTGCTAAGTATTTCTACGTGATTGTGTTACATATTTTACACCGGGATGTGCCTATGTACTATGCGACATGTGATATGATGCGATTTCTCCAGCATGGACATAATAGTTGGTCAATAACCAAGTGTGGCTAGGAATTATTTAATTATTGTATCACACTGTATAAATCCAAATTGAACTGCCAAGTGACAAAGTGAATTCGTATCTAGTATGCCTGTACTGCAGTACGACATATAAGGGGAGTAACATGTGACCATACCATGTGATTCCAAATAACCGTAGGGTTAACTTGGCAACTAAAACTTTTTGAGCATTAGGAGAGATAGAATCCCGAGATCGTGCACGTGAGCCACCTTAGACAATCGTCATGACGTGTAAGGATGGCCCCCATGGATGTTCACTTTCCTACTAGTGGACGACAATATTCGAATATTATATTGTACAATATGTTCTACATGATTTGGCACGGTGGCCTTTCGAAAGACCGGTGCATATTCAATGTGCTATGCGATTAACATGGCTCAGCTAGCCCCGCTTAACAGTTTACGATCTAAGGAATTCTAGCTATGCATTAATTCTGGGATAACCTAGACTCCACCTAGCAAGCCGTACAAGTGATTAGCCGATTTTGTAATTAAGCTTGGTTGTGTATTGTATCTTCTGTCAAATAGTCTAGGACATGGACTATCATGGTACGGTGGTATAACCCTTGTCATTTTTTGGTTATCAGGTTAGATTATTGTGCTATGATGGGATATAGTCTGAAACTATGATACAAAATCCTATAGCTCGACCTAAATTAGAGGATGTGCATTATCTCGATGTGGTATGGCACTTCTTGTCCTTGTTTGGTATATGAGTGTCATATTCCCTCGATGATGGTGCATACGTCTATGGTTTTGGTTCATGCACTATATATATATATATATATATATATATATATATCAAAGCTTGGTTTTTGTTTCTTCATTCGTGCTTCTGTTGTGGTACTTGCTATTTGGGGTCTAACCCCACTGGTTTTGCATGGCCATGTTTAGAGCCAAAGTACGAGGATCCTGTTTACTTCTCCCTAACCAATGGCACATACCAAGCGGATGGCCGTTGAGGGACACAAGTGAGTTTTTTCCTTCCTGCTCATCATTGTATATTTTACTCTTTTGGGCGTTTAGCTACCGATACTTGTTAGTTGGCCTGTCTGGACATTTATTTTCCTTACATGATTATATTTAATCAGACTACAGCTGATTACGTTCATATACTTTGGTTACTCCACCAGCTTCTCATTATGTACAACTGGTTTCTAGAATATTTTGACAGAATATTTGGGACGCATTTCTGCTTTATCATATATGTTCTATGTTTATTACTTCTTACTTAATTGATTGAGATAATAGTCTATGTGTGATCCTTAGTGACTTGATTATAGTATGCACTCCCTTGTTTAGTTATAGCCGTTATTGTCGTACGATATTTCATACCTTGTACGGGGTTGCTGGCTATGTCCGTTTCCGTATTCTGATACTGGGGCGTAACATGGCTCCATGCGACCGAATTTACTTGTCACCGCTGAAGAGATTCTCTCCACAACCAGTGTTGACCACGTGTCAATCTGACCAAGACATGCACACAACGGGTGAAATAACCCAGGTTATAGGCCGAGATCTTATCAACATCATATCCCAACCAATGCCACGTGGCAGCCTAGCCATGACATGCGCTTGCTGTTGCAACTACATTATGTTAAGACTGGCCATGCTGCTACCAGACATATGCGCATAACATATACCCGCGCATAAGCAATCCAGTATAGATGGCTATAATTTACAGGGATGCATTCCCAAACACAGGGGAGGAGAGGGACATAGAGCAGACATGGATAGATACGTATAAGTGAGACGTAGAGAAAGCCCACTCAGGAGCCCAGTTGCTGTCTTTTGTGCCAGTAAACCAGAGACCTAGAAAGTTTCTTCGTCCCGGACCATCAAAGGAGTAAAGAAGTCAGTTGCATTACTCGATCTCCATCGTCACACTCCCCAAAATTTTATGCGTACTTAGATTTCTTGTTTAAGGACTCTTTGTACTTTCTTTGTTTTCAATATACAAAAAGCCAATTTAGCAAAACCTGTGTTATTTTTGTAACAAAACAAAAATGGTGACTCTGTAGGGGACTTATTTTTCACTGAAGAAAAGATCGTGATGCAATCCGATGCGATGAAACTAGGCTCCACCGAGAGGATGCTGATCGTACGCTACGACCAGTAGGCTTTTGAAGAAATGCTTTCTGAGGGCAGCAAAAGTTTTTCACCAAGGCTAGCAAAGCCTAAAAAGACCTGCAGGAATTGGGTCACCAAGGCCAGTGCGCCTCACCCAACTGCATAGCATGCGCTCCCTGTCTCTGTACCTGATGCTCAAGATACATGACATGCGTCCACCCAGGCTGCCCCTACTGATGTGACGGCCGTTTCTAGAAAGAAGGTTGCTCAACACCCAAGTTCTGGTAGAGTAAAACACTATGATGCCAAGAACTAGGTGAGTGATGCACAGTCCATCACCCAAAATAAGGGGCGTAGAAGAAAAAGCATGCAGCACCTAACTCCGGGCACATAAAGGCTGTTGAATGCGCCAAAGGCAGTAAAAGAGGCTCTGTCTTGAACAAAATCTCAGGCGGGGCCGACTCCATGCCCCACCATGAAGAAGGAGAAAATTTAGACTCTTTGTACTACATGCCAATGTGCGCTAGTTCGAGAAAGTCTACGGCAGTGTGAGCTCGCCAAGCTCAAGCAACTACTCAGATGACTAACTGTCAGCATGCGTCGCTAACTGTTATGCGCGCTCCTGACGGAAAGTTGAACAAGATTGATCCATGTGCCTAGATTCCTGGGGCGTGTGAAATGGGCTAGTCTTAAAAGTCTTCCACTAATGACTTGGGGTAGTTCTTTTACGAGCCCCAACCAAGAATCAAAAATGCCACTTGCACACCCATGTGCTCAGTTTACCCGTACGCATAAAGAGGATGCAAAGGTGAATCATCCCTCACTTGATATGCTCAATGTGATCACTCATAAATACAAAGCGAGGAAGACAACTAAGGCTTGTAAAATATCCTCTCTGGGGCACAACTGTGCCAGCATTGTCATCAACTATTACTGTACCAAAATAATAGCACCTACAATCTGGCAGTCGGCATTCCAGCGACTGTAACCAAGAGCACCCACCCGACAATGGTTCGAAAAGCATGTGCAAGTACCGGAGGAGGAGGAGTTTTCCTTCGCATCATGATTCTCTACATGGAGATCTTCCTCCACAAAGGGAGCCCAAAAGACAAGTACTTCCAACCCTCCGCTCTTAGCCAGCGTGTCGAGAAGGCGAGCCCAAAGTGGTCGAGCGGCAGTACCTACAGAAGGATTATTCCTAGGCACCCGCCTAAGGACAAAATTGTTGGTGGTAGTGCTTTCCTGAAACCCAAGGCGACTCGACAAGTCGGGGGCAGCAATGCTTCGTAGCTCTACAACAACCCTTCATTCCAAGAATATGATGACTCTTTTGGGACATACGTTAATGTTCCTAGGGGTATCCACCCTTGTCAAAATGAAGCAGCTTCCAACACGGAGGGTAGCTTGCCCTATGAGTTTGAAGAAGATGCAACACTACCAACTTTTCGTGAGGACAACGCGACTGAGGGGTCAGAGTCAGAAAGTGAAAGGTCTACCGTCCCCTCCGTCTCACCCTACGTGATGATAATATATATAGCAAGGGAGGATAACGAGGGCACCAGTGATCGACAACACCTCGAGGCAGTCAAAGCCATGATGCAGAATATGAGTGCTTTGATGCAGACTTAGACCGAGACGTTACTAGAGCTTAGGGCCAGCATGGTCCCACAACCACCAAGGATCTCAGGGCAAGCCAGCCAGGATCTGGGAACCAATAGGGAGTCAAATGCAACCGCTCCCCCCCCCACGAGTGAGAATCATTCTTTGCCCCGATCATCGCATCCTTCGTTGTCGAATGTTACGCAAGAGGTAATTCAGGAAGTCTGGGAACTACGAGCTCGTTTTGACTCAATGAACAACCGGGACACGTTGCGTAAACTCGAGATACAACAACCATATCCTCTCGAATGGAAGAATATGGTGTACCCACTCAAGTATGAGTCGTAGTCTATGATTCCATTCGACGGGAAGACATCTCCTCTTCAATTCATGAATTACTTCGATTCTGTGACGGGACATCTGCCTCGAGACAATGCCCTCCTTACCAAGATTTTTGTTGGAGACTTGGTCGGGGTAGCCTAAGAATGGTTCTACAGCCTCCCGGATAATTGTATCTCATCGTTCGAGGACCTCAAAAATCTCTTTCTTTACCAGTTCTATGACGGAGGAATGGACATGACTATGTCCAACCTTATGGACATCACCCAAAGGGAGAAAGAGTCCGCACGTGACTATATAGAATGATACAGGTAGGCATCACTAAAACTGCCCTCTGGCATTCCCGAGTCTATGTTGATGGACACATACAGGAAGAATCTCCTACCGGCGGTAAGACTCTGGATGAGCTCTGGTCAGTTCGAAGACTGGACGATGTTCATCATAAGCGTTGCCGCCGCAGAGAAGAATTTAAGGGACGCCCCTCTATTGGGAATACAGATCCCCATTGCTGTTAGTAGGGGAAAGCGTCCCGCCAACAACAACAACAATAACCGTCGTGATAATAAAGGGAAGCAAGCCCTTACTGTCAACGTGTTTAAGGGTCCAGCCACACCCACTCAAAAGCCGGCAGAAAGACCAAGGCTAAAAGAGACCTACTCCTTCAATAAAGACGATATCTTGGAGATTTTTGATGTACTGATAAAGAGCTATAAGCTTTATCTTCCCGACATCAAATGGCCTGACGAGGCAGATAAGGTCGACGACCCGTAGTACAGCCACTACTATTGGTACATCCACCATCCAACACGAGACTGCTACATGTTAAAGAGACAGATCCAATGGTTGATCAATTCCAAAGCCCTCACCTTGGACTTTGAGGATAAGACAGTTGCTGGAAATATGGTATCTCTTCGATTTGGTGACTTTCCAGTGTCGGAGGTCCAAGATGGTGTTGTCCCGATACTGAAGGCAATAATGGAGGTCGTCAACCGCCCCCAGTTAAAAATCATGCAGTTGAACTGGTACCTCTTACCACAATGCGAGGTGCTCATATGGGTTCACACGGACATTATCCCAGATTTGACGCAGTAAGTAGTGCCTTTTGTCAAGTCTAAAGGAAAGAAGCCCTGATCCTTTCATATGGTTTCTCCCTCAACCGATGAAGCCCTAGTAGGAGTAACTAGGTCGAGGAAACCCAACTTGCATGACAATGATATGGTTCCCAAAGATGATGCACCTCTGACCGCTACACTTACTGCCCTAGTGGCATCTGATCCAGGTCCGTCTCAGCATCCCGTGACGGACAAGCAAAAATAGAAAGATGTTCACCTTGACAAACCTTTGAGAAAAGACACAGCAACAAGGCTGGACAAGCCTTACAACTTCAAAATAGTGTCACATCTTGCCTATACTCCACCAAAGTTGTCACTATTCGAGCTCCTTCGTCTCTCTAAAGAGATACGTGATGCTCTAAGTGAGGCATTGCAGAACATCGACTCCTACTTGGCCCAAGTCCAGCCTTCGATCGAGAATCCTGCTGCATGTCCCACTGCAACAATGTGATTGAGACAATTTCGAATATCACATTCTCACAACAAGACATGTTGAAGAATAAAATACACGATCGCCCCATATAATATACATGGTATATCGGAGCTATTAAGGTGGACTAGATGCACATCGACCCAGGATCATCTCTCAATATCATCCCACGGAGCCTACTCCAGATCTTGGAAATCCTAATGCACCGGTTGGCAGCGACAAACAAGACTATCAGTGGCTTCAAAGCCGGAAGAAGTTACTTTCTGGGCAAATTTTGTCTAATGTTTCAGATAGGCGATCTGCGAACCGAGGTAACCTGCTACATCATTGATGTAGATGTGTGCTATAACCTCCTACTAGGATATCCTTGGATACACGAATATATGATCGCGCCCTACACCCTCCATCAATGTCTAAAATATATGGACAACGAAGGGGTCGTCAAGACAGAGTTCGCAGATATAGACCCCTTTAAAGGGATAGAGGCCTACTATTTCTACTTAATCTTGTACAAAGGGTCCCACTTGGAGGAAGTGGACAACGATGTCGATGGTGATGCAGAAGGTGACGAAGCACCAGAGAAACCCCTAAGGGTTTGACTCAAAAGTTGTGCCGCTGACACGCATGCCCCTCTCGTGGTCAAGCTTCATAGAAAGCCGCAAGTACCCACTGTCACAACCCCATTTCCAGAGCCGGGTATTTTTTTATTTTAATTTAGTTAATTATGTATTATTTATAATTAATTGTATTTATATTTAATTAGTGATTGTATTATTTTTATTTGATTGTTTTAGGGTTTTGGCTAACCTGGACCCATTTCAGACCCTAGTGGACCCATGTCCGACCCAACCCACACCCTTGTGAGACTTATTTTGGGTTTAGAATATTTATTATATTTTTAGTGGGTTAGTTGGAGAGATTTGGAGCTAGTTTGAGTGCTTTTGGAACCGAATCCTAAACCCAAGTGAGGGGAGGGGCATTTTGGTCTTTTGGACATATTGCAAACCTATTTCTTGTGTGAGACCCAACCCCTCTCCCCATTTCTAGCATGCACACAGCAGCCCCTCTTCTTCTTCTTCACTTCTTCTTCTTCTTCTTCTTCTTCTTCTTCTCTACTCTTTCTTTCTTCTTCATTCCTTCTTCCAACCTCAAGCAAGTAAGTTTTCTCCATTTTCTTTCTTCCTTCTTCCATTTCTTACTTTTGTGTGAACCCTAACCCTACATTCTTCCCTAACCTAGGTGGGTAGAGCTTAGATTTTGTGTCGGAGTTTGGATTTGAGGCTTGAAGCTTGGTGAGGTAGATTTGGAGCTTTTTGGAGACTTTGGCTTGGGATTCCAACTCCCAAGAGGTAAACCCTAATTTTTCCCCTTCTAATTACTCTTATGTAGTATAATTAATAGTTTAGAACCTTCCTAGACCCTAAGGCTACCCGTGGGAGGAAGTTGGAACGAGTTTGGTTGTGTTTGGAGACTTTAACACTATATTTTGTGTCAATTTCGGGTGGAATCCAAAATTGGCCCAATTTTGGATGATACCCTAGGTTAGACGGACCTAGGTAGACGTTGTCAGGTGTCTTGAGGGTTAGTGCGTGTCTCCGTTCGGACACGTGAAGTCGTGTCGCGGAGAAATGGGCATTTCGGGCATTTTAGGGATTTTCGTCGTCGCCGATTCTAAGTGCGTGCGCGTTTTTGCCACGGGCCTAAAATCGACGGGGTAGCATTTTTTTCTAGAATCTAGACATCGTTTAGAACCCGTGGATACATTTTGGGCCAATTCCGAGTTTGTTTGGTGTGCGTTTCAGGATGTTTTCCGAACTGCACACCTTGTGTTCGTCGAAATGACCGAACGGCCATTTCGGCGTGGTTTCTAGTTTCGGACTTGTGCGCGCGTTGGGTTAGCTTCGGGAGTGTGTGCTAGATTTCTCAGGTTATATTTTATATATATATTTGTGTTTATGCGTGTAGGGGTCGTTGGGCGTGCGTTGGTGGGGCGTTGTGCGTTGTGTTGTGTGTTGTGTTTATATAGGTATATATATATATATATATATATATATATATATATATATATATATATATATATATTTGTGTGTGTGTTTCTATATATATATATATATATATATATTTGTGTGTGTGTTTCTATATATATATATATATATATATATTTGTATGTGTGTTTATATATATATTTTTGTGTGTGTAGTTGTGTGTGTTTTAGTGTGTGTGAGAGTGTGTGTGAGAGTGAGTGTGTGTTTGTGAGCCTGTGTGTGTGTTTGTGTATATATATATATGTATGAGTGTGTGTTTATATATATATATATATATATATATATATATATATATATATATATATATATGTGAGTGTGTATTAGTGAGTGTTTTGTGTGAGAGTGTGTGTTGGTATTAGTGTATGTGTAGGTGAGTGTGTGTGTGTATGTGTGAGTGTGAGTGAGTGTGAGTGTATATATATATATATATATATATATGTATGAGTGTGTGTGTATTTGTGTGTGTGTGTGTGTGTATATATATATGGGTTTGTGTGTGTGTATATATGTGTGTGTACCTATATGTAATTGTGTGTGTGTGTGTGTATTTATATATAGTAGTGTAGATATATATATATGTATGTATGTTGGTGTGTGTCTATATATATATATATATATATATATGTGTGTGTGTGTGTGTGTATTTATATATAGTAGTGTAGATATATATATATATGTATGTATGTTGGTGTGTGTCTATATATATATATATATATGTGTGTGTGTGTGTGTGTGTGTGTGATTGTGAGTGTGTGGTCGTGTGTGTGTGCTTGTGTCTGGGCGCAGCGAGCAGCAGCAGCCGCTGCAGGCGCCGCAGCGCCGCAGCAGCAGCTCGCTCGAGCGGCAGCACGCCGCGGCAGCATCGGCAGCAGCAGCATCAGCTGCAGGCGCAGCACGCCGCGGCAACAGCGGCAGCGCGCCGCGGTAGCAGCTCGCTGCAGCGCGGCCTGCAGCAGTAGCAGCAGCAGCAGCACAGCAGGCTGCAGCAGAGCGCGCGGGCGCAGCAGCGCCGCGGCAGTAGCGGCAGCGCGCAGCGGCAGCAGCTAGCTGCAGTGCGGCATTCGCAGCAGCAGCAACTCCAGCAGCGAGCGCAGCGGCATTTGCAGCGTGTAGTAGCGGCAGTCACAGCTAGTAGCAAGGGAGAGAGTGATATATACAAGTAGAAAGATGGATAGGTAGATTGATAGATAGCTAGATGGATAGGTAGATTGATAGATAGCTAGATAATAGATAGATTTATAGATCTATTCATAGATAGATAGATGGATTAATAGATGTTAGAGAGATAGATAGATAGATAGATAGATAGATAGATACATGAATAGATAGATATCTAGATACATAGATACAGAGATGAATAGTTAGATAGATAGTTAGATAAATCAATACTAGATAGATACATAAATACTAGATAGTTAGATAGATAGTTAGATAGATATATAACTAGATTGATAGATAATAAATAGATAGTTAGATAGTTAAATAGATAGATAGTTAGATAGATTGATTGATAGGTAAATGCATAGATAGATAGATAGATAGATAGATAGATAGATAGATAGATAGATAGGTAATTAGATATCTATATCTATATGTATAGGTATATATACATATAGCTAGCTAGATGCATATATATAGCTATATATGTATATATGTAGGTATATGGATATATATATGTGTGTGTGTGTGATGTATATATATAGATACGTAGGTATATGCATATATGTATTAGATATATATTTTCTAGCCTAGATTAGTAACTAGGTATATATGTATACCCATAGATAGCTAACTAGAAGGGTAGTTAGAGGGGTATTGGGCGATATCTCAATACCTTGAGATATCCAAGGTATTGAGTTTCGAGCGGGGTTTTTGAGCAATTGCCTAGGTTTGAGTTTAGAGATAGATTTTTATGTATATGTGTATATATTTACGCGTGTTAGGATAGGTTTTAGCGGGTATAGAAGGGATGCGGAGCCTAGGTTGAGGTATCGGATACCGAGGGTATCCCGTTATCTCAAGGAGGCGAGTTTGAGGGTTTATTAGCCTAATGACCTAATTTTGACCTAGAATTTCAGGGGCACCCTAGTTTGACCTAGAGTTGACCGTAGTTGACTCGGTTGACCGCCAAAGTCAACTTTTGATCTAGATTTGACCCAAAGTTGACTTTTTGACCCAGAGTTGACTTTTTGACCCAGATTTTACCGGTTTGACCCGTTTGACCTAGAACGACCCTAGAAACCTATTTTTAGTTATTTTATATCTGTTTAACTCATTAGAAACCTGTTTAACCTTGCTTTTCGCAATAGGTCCTTGCAACACCAGTTCGGATCGCTAGTTGCTCAGGACGTCAGGCGAGTACATTCTCTGATAGTTTTCATTATCTGATGATTATTATGATTCAGCTTCTAGTATAGTATCATCTGATTATTCTGGCACAACACGGGACATGGACTGGTATTTCTGGATTCATTTACTTGCGACACGTACATTTCATGTTTCTGGCCACTATTCTGGAATCACTACTGGCATCACCTACATGCATCACTACAGGCATCACTCATATTTCAAGTTGGACTCATTCTTGATTTACGTGTCGGGTCTTGGATTCACTTGTACTAGTCGGGGCAGGGAAATACTCGAGTAGACATGTAAACATTCCCATCTGGAATCATCAGGAATCACCCCCTCTGGTCTAATCTGGAATGATAGCAACCGCGCACCCAGTGCGCGGTGAGCCGTACTTACCCCTAGTCGTTTACATGTCGAAACAGGTATTTCAAAGATACCAAGTTCATTCTTTCTAGTCTGGAATCTCTTGCATTTCTTGACTTGTCTCACTTACATGTTTCTGGACTTGACTCACTACATATTTTTTATGCTGGACTCACTATACGTTCTTGTGCACAGACTTACTCTTAGTTTAGATTTCTTGTATCTTGTAGTCATTACTATCTTGTTTCTGATATTCCTGCATCTTTACCTTTATGCACTAGTGATACATGCATATTTCTTGTTCATACTTTATTTCATTTTCCTTGCTACTTGCTATAACTGTTTTATAGTTTTTATCATTTAACTAGGACTATCATTAGAGATGTACTTGCTCCAGTCCTAACGGGACATATTTTTTCCAGAGTATCCGGAGGATTGGTGTCCAACGTTTTATGGACCTGAGCCTGTCGATGGTGCAGACAGGGACCCTCTAGTTTAGGGGTAATTTCCGGGTTGGTAGTCGGGATCACTAGGACCCTGTTGTTGTTTTTATTAGCTTTTAGCACCAGATTTGTCTCCAGTTTTGTACTGAGACCTTGTATTATATTTGATTTTGGATGATGTATTATTATTATTGATGTTGTGGTTGTTGTAGTAGTTGTTGTTGGTTAGACTTTATAGTTGTTAGCCTTCTGTGCTATCATATCGTGCTTAGATTCGTGATTGAGTACTTGTGATTATCATTATGATATTGCTCCTCCGTTTGGAGTTGAGATCTTGGCAGGTTTATATATTGATTGTGTAAAATTGTTAACTAGATAGTTGACCTAGACAGCGTTCTACCGTCGATGCTGTGGCGTAGGGTGGACATACCCACGACTCATGCCCAATTTTTCCGGGCACGGGTCGTAACACGTTTTTGGTGGTGGCCCATGCAGGTCTCGATTCGCAATTAGTGCGATGTCGTGGTGGTACAACAACTTAGTTGTACTGCTGCGAGCCTGCTCTAGGATATAGGATCTAGGATGAGAGTGCACTCAATCATGACTAGGAACAATTCTAATCTAATTATTCTGAAATTGCTTCTTTTGAAATATTACTGTCCTTCTTTGATGATATTGTATCTTGCACCGTATTGACTTCTTTTGATCTGTGTTCAGGATGCCTCCGAAGAAACGATCTTATCGTACCGCCCCAGCAGTTTCCACTGAGAGGTCTGCTACCTCTCGTCCAGCTCATATTCAGGAAGCTGCTACCGCTCTACTCACCAATCCTGCGGTTGAGGGAGCATCTGCTTCTCTCGGGGATCCTCCTCTACCTGTCGATCCGAGGACTACCCCAGTCTTTCCGGTGGTTCCTACACCACTTCCTGCTCCAGTAGATACCGCACAGCTGTTTGCGTTCTTCAGGGAGATGATGGACGCGCAGCACCGTCAGGTAGATGTGATGAGGCTGGGCATTGAGAACGCCCACCAGGTGGCCATGACGGCAGTGGACAGAGTGGCACAGATTCAGCCACAGGCAGATCAGATTCAGCATCCGAGGCCGAGCAGTATCATTGACTTCTAGAGGATGCGGCCCAAGGAGTTCCGGGGTATAGAGGGAATACTGTACGCTGATGACTGGATAGAGCAGATCGAGGGGATCTTCAGGCTGGCACAGATTCCAGACAGCATGCAGATAGAGGCGGCGGGCAGTCAGATGTTCAACCTCGCTTTGACATGGTATCGCACTGATACGAGGATCGCTGCACCAGGGCTTACTTGGGAGGCTTTCAAGAGACTTTTTAAGGAGAAGTTTTTCCCAGATGTGGCGCTCAGTGCCTTGGAGAGCCAGTTCAAGGTACTCGTCCAGGGGAGCATGATGGTGGACGAGTACGCAGCGGAGTTCTGCCGTCTGGGCAGATTCATGGAGGGCTTGAGTGAGGCAGCCAAGGCGAGAAAGTTTTGCAAGGGCTTAGTCATGGCGGTCAAGTCTTTGACCAGGAGCGACCGCGAGGCAACTTTCGAGCAGATAGTAGGAGATTCTCAGAAAGCAGAGGATGACTTGGAGCTCAAGTCCAAGAGAAGCAGGGATGATTCAGGCAGTGTGAGTGGCAGTACGGGATCGGCTAAGCGTCCCTATGTGCAGAAGGCAGCACAGCAGGGTCAGGATCAGAGGGTGCCCACTTGTGCCTACTGCAGGAAGGCAGGACACACTTGGGATATTTGTAGGAGGAGGCTGAAAGTGTGTTTGTTTTATGGTTCTGCTGCTCACCAGATGTGAGATTGCCCCACTGCACCTCCATTGGGTGGAGCACAGGATTGGAGAGTTGGAGCTAGGCCACCTGTGGCACATCATCATGCCCTGCACCAGCAGAGGGATACAGCCCAGCAGGGCAGGGCTTATGCGTTGACGGTCGAGGAGGCCGATGCTACGGGTGTCGGGTTAGCAGGTCTGTCTCTTTGTTCTTCTTTCTGTCCTTTTCCATTCCTTGTGGTGTGCTTTATTAGTACCTATTAGACTTTTCTTTGTGCTGTGGTAGATAGTATAGTGACCCTGATTGAGACTGTGATAACACGACCAGTAGGACCATGATCTTGCATGTTGTTTAGGTAGAATATCTTGACTGTGATTGTTGGGGGTTTGACCTAGAGGGAGTGCGATTGACTTTAAATTTTGAGGACGAAATTTTTTAAGGAGGATTGTCTCGCCCCAGTCCCAAAAATACGTAGGACAAGGACACGTAAGCATGCCAGCCGCATGGATATGGCAACTCCAATATATGGAAACCATAACCCATAAGTACGCTATAATATGAATATAAACTCACATGTGGTATATATAATGTCACAAGTCACAGATATGCTAATCTCATCCATACAACAAGTCATAGAAAAGAAATACTAAACTAGAATAAGGAGTCAGAAATATCCAAAATAATAGTCGGGTGGAGACAAATCCACTACCAATGACTATATCCAAAACTAAAATGAGAGAGGAGTATAAATGTCCAATATAAAAATAATGTCAGCAGAAGTGTATCAACTAAAAGGATCCATCGATAGATAATCAACGATGCTCAGAAGGTAAGACCTCCTCGGCAGAAAGGAATGCGTCAGGTCCAGGCCCGTACTCCTACGGATACTCCTGGTCGTCTATACCTGGCAAGGGACCAGGTCCACAGAGGGACATAACAAGATACAAAGAAGCAAGCTAATTTGAATACAGTGAACATGCATAATGTTTGAAAATAAATAAGTACGCTGTATAAGACAATCTATATGAATGCAATGAGGACAACTTTTTAACGTATGGGCAAGTGTAGGCTACTCGATCTAATCCTCACCACTCATACGCTCGTTAGTGGACATCATCAGCCGACATACCTCTGGGGTAGCGACCATCGGACACGACCACCATAGTGCGTGCTAGTGACTACGGTTTACCAGAGTGGTTAAAGCCCATACGCCTACTGATTGTCTTCTCATGATACTAGGTGTCAAGTGTGTGTCAACATATCTACTATATTATAATGATTGA
Source organism: Iris macrosiphon (assembly GCA_036927795.1). Taxonomy (NCBI): domain Eukaryota; kingdom Viridiplantae; phylum Streptophyta; class Magnoliopsida; order Asparagales; family Iridaceae; genus Iris; species Iris macrosiphon. The sequence continues at coordinate 135,622,154 of JAYESA010000007.1, forward strand.
AAGAAACTACACATGCAATAAATAAACAAAAATATAATAAATATACAGAAATATACTAAGCATGCAAAATACTGTAAACAATTTGGCAAGGTATCTTGCCTAGCAAGAAAGCTGCAAAATATAGTGTCCCGATGTCAACACCAAGAGTTAGAAGCTACGGCCTCTGAATGAACGTCTCCGGATACTGAAATAAACATCACCAACGTTTCCATAATAAGCAAAATAGCTAAAAAGCACTTCCCTTTCGTCCAATTTGGACACAGGGGTAAAACAGTAATTTCGAGTAAAAGTGGGGTCCACATGTGGCCCACTTTGCACCGAAAAGCCTGCCCAGGGTAACAGTCTCTACATGGAATAAATTATAGGTCAAACAACTCTAGATGTCAATACGAACCCAATGGTATGTCCAAATGTGGATTCCGATGAGCCGAACACAATTTCGTCCAAAAAGTCAAATGTGGGGCCCGCCAATTGGCGACTTGGTCAACCGTCTCAGAATTGCTTGAAAATTGGGTCACTGGACCAGCGCATTACCACGGGTCCAGTGGCACAAGTTTAGTCGTAATCTGACGAGCATGTAGAAAATGCACGCGACTTCCATAAAAGTTGCGACACCAGGTGTGTCCGCGGATACGGGCTGATTTCGGCGCGCACACGCGTCCGAATCAGTTTTCATAAATTTTTAAATGTTCGATTATGCTGCGCGCACCGTTCGGTATACTTGGTACACGGCGGGGCGGTCCCGTTTGGCGGGGCGCGCTCCGTTTTACAACTTTTGAAAATCTAGAAAAGTGGGTTTGCGGGTTTAGTGACGAATTTAATTCTGTCTACAACAGTTAATAATCTAGGGTTATTTAACAGAAATTAAACTAGGTCAAGTGGTCTACGCATACCAAAAAGAATTATCGAATTCGGATCTCTGTGGTGGGAGATACGAACTCGGCAATATGGGTGGTCACCGAAGTTTTCTACGATCCCAGAATTCGGTCTGCTTCCGCCAACTTTGGCGCTGTTTTCGCCTAGGGTTTCATGTTGTTCGAGGTCTACTAGCACACAGATATGGAAGAGGGTTAAGGGGTGAGCATACCGGTAAAGACGGGGTGGCATTTGGTTGAGCGAGTCGACGGAAAGCAACTCCGAAACAAAGGTACCTCGTGTGGGAATCTGCAGTGCGCGGGGTCACGGTCGTCGGGATTGATTTGGACGGCCTGGCAGGGTTCTCCGGCTGTGGTGGCGGCGCTCTTTAGGTCTAGATGAGAAGATGAGGGTCTGGAGGTTTAGGGTTTAGAGAAATAATGAATATATATATATATATATATATATATATATATATATATATATATATATATATATATATATATATATATATATATATATATTTATTTATTTATTTATTTATTTATTTATTTATGAAAGGAAGAGAGAGAGAGAGTGGATTGGGTTTGAAGCCGCGTGGGGGTTCTACTTGCTGTGGTTGAGTTCTATTGGTTTTGCTAATGGGCTCACAAAAGAAAAAAAAAGCAGCGGTTGGCTGTAGCTTGGTGGGTTGGAGATGGAATGGTTTGCTGCTTATGAATGGTAATGGTTTGTAATAGTTAAGATTAGTTATTAGTATTATATTAGTTTATTTTCTTTTCCTTTTTTTTTTCTTTTCTTTAATACTTTCAATTAAATACATATAGTGCATATATATATTTATATATATATATATATATAATCATAATAAAAATTCTAGATTATAATAATGCACACTATTAATCTAGCAACTGCTCAAGCGGTCTCCTACATGAAATAAATTCCAAAAAATTCCTACTGGTCCCATAAATCCTCTAAGTGCCCCAACACCTAAAATAAAAATTAATAAAAATCTATTTCTCCTAATTAACACATAATTGCTATAATTAATTTAATAATTAATAAAAATAATAAAAATGATTTTTAGAAATAGGGGTTTTACATTCTACTTAACTTACAAAAATTTCGTCCTCGAAATTGACACTAACCCATATTCATAATGATAGCTATAGCTATTACACTACATTGGTATCTAGCAAGACTCCTAGAACTCATGGTCTGCTATTCTAACGCTTCCTCATCTATTGTCCATACACTATTTGATCATCCTCTAACTCGTCTACACTACCCAACTTACAAAAATTCTACTAGTAGTCACATTCCTTGAAGCTATTATCTAGATTGTAAGGCAAATACATTTATTGGGTCTAAAATCTTGGGATACCTGTCTAGAATCTCATAACTATGACATTTTCCCGTAACCGTCAAATATTATAGTCTAATACTGCCACGCCACCTGGCCAGTATGGCTGCAAGTAGTTCGACTACTCTACCAAAATTGTCTGGCTGCAATTGTCGCTACCTCGCCACCGATCTATCATAGTTATCAGTTCATAACAAGTGCCTTCAACTCTTTCCTAGGCATAGTCTAGGTTGTTAGGGAAAAACTTAAGGTCTTGACTAACTATTAGGGGTATGATCTATCTCAAATGATCTAACAAATTTCTATTAGGCTACATGGTGCTACTTAAGGATTAAACTAATAAAGAATACAGACATTGCTATAGTGCATATACATATTAAGAACTCATCCTTAGTTATCAAGCATTACTACACATTTATGTTTTAACTAACAAAATAAGGATAAGGTTGATATAAATCAATAATTCATAATGGCACGAAAGATACGACTATGATAGGAAGGGTTAAGCAAGAGATAAGGAATGAATATAAAAGGAGAAGATGAGTCACCCAAGAGGGCGAGATAAGAATAGGGGAAGAATACTACTATTGCTACTCACGTCATCTATTAGCATCGCGTATATGCCATCTGGGTAGAATAGAAATATATCCTCATAACTGCTAGACTACCATATATATAATTCTATATCTATTTGTGCATCTAAGATCTTGTGTCACAATGGGGTTATGAGTATGCAAAGACAATTATAACTAAAAGATTGTACCTGTATCTACGGCTTCCTGTGTCTCCTCTCCCATACTTGTCATAATGAGTGCTTGGCCTTGTCCTTGGTTGTTCAACTGGGGTCTAGTACCCTCCATTTGTGCAGACTGTAGAAGCAGTGGTGGGTCCCTTTGGTCTTCTATACTTGAGGGTGTATGCGGTGTTCCTAATTTAAATGCCATAGACCCCTGGTTCTGCTGAGGACATTCTCGGGCTTGATGGTGACTTGATCCACATACCATGCACAGTCCCATCGACGATGACAGTCTCTTAGAATATGACCTATCCTACCATAATAGTGACAATTACGGAGCTCCTTGGTTGGATATGGTACAGCATTATCTGGTTGCTGGCGTGTCAAAGGGTGTCTAATGGGTCCTCCTTGCTGTGTCCTTACTGGTCCTTGATAAATTCTTTGTTGGATTCTGTTTCCCTTACTGATGGCCTCCTGGATCCTGGCCTCTGTCAATAGCTCGGCATAAGAGATCCGGGACTGGGAGCTAGTGTAGTGCTGGAGCTCCCGAGTCAGCCCACGGTGAAACCTCTTAGCCTTCTCCAAGTCATTAGGTATTAGGACTATGCCATACTTACTGAGACGGTTAAACTCTGCGTCATACTCATCAACTGTCTTGTCCCCTTACTCTAGATGGAGGAACTGATTGTACAATGCGTCCCTTACAGTATCCGGGAAGTACTTCCTCTCAAAGCATTCCAAGAATTGTTCCCAAGTCTGATGCGTACCCAACTTGCGCTCCATTGATTCCCACCAGTGATACGTGTTGCCTTCTAACTGAGTCCTTACTCCTATCAGCCATAGGTCAGAAGGGAATTATGATGCTTCTAACAACTTCTTGGTATTGGCAATCCAGTTCGTGGTCTCCTCTGGACTCTCATTACCCTTATATGGCTTGGGGCCCATCTGCACAAAGTCTTTGACTGAACCAACCCGAGCTTGTGGTACTAAAGCTAGTGTCTGGGTTGGTATAGGGGCTAGTGCAGCCATTCTTTCAAGTGTTGCTAGAAATTCTAGCCTCTGCTCTGCTGCCTGCTGCCTCTGTTCCTGTATTATCATCTGGAAGAATTGGAACAGCTGCGCTTGGCCATCCTGCGGTACTGATAAAGCTGGAAGGGTCCCATTGGGTATCGTGGAAGGAGTTGATGGAATTTGATTGTTAGTCAGTCCATCCGGTCCGGAAAGAAGAGGTGTCATTGAGGTCACTCCGGGTGATTGGTCGTCGTCCACTGGAGACGTGTTGTCCCCGGTGGCGGCATGCCCGTTATGCAAATTCATCTATCTGCAAGAGATGGACGAAGGATTAAGAAGAGTACATGAATTAAGCAGGATGCAAGCACTTAAGTAGGACATGTTGGAAGGAAGGTAAGTTCTAGTCAAGTGTGGATGAGATCTAAAATTCTAATCCTAGGTACAGGCCCGCTCGGTACAGTTACGTAACCGAAACGGCTAACTCGACTTACATGGGCCACCACAAAAATATGTCACGCCCCAGTCCCAAAAATACGTAGGACTAGGACACGTAAGCATACCAGCCGCATGGATATGGCAACTCCAATATATAGAAACCATAACCCATATGTATGCTGTAATATGAATATAAACTCACATGTGGTATATATAATGTCACAAGTCACAGATATGCTAATCTTATCCACACAACAAGTCATAGAAAAGAAATACTAAACTAGAATAAGAAGTCTGAAATATCTAAAATAATAGTCGGGTGGAGACAAATCCACTACCAATGACTATATCCAAAACTAAAATGAGAGAGGAGTATAAATCTCCAATATAAAAATAATGTCAGCAGAAGTGTATCAGCTAAAAGGATCCATCGCTAGATAATCAACGATGCTCAGAAGGTATGACCTCCTCGGCAGAAAGGAATGCGTTAGGTCCAGGCCCGTACTCCTGCGGATACTCCTGGTTGTCTATACTTGGCAAGGGACCAGGTCCTCAGAGGGACATAACAAGATACATAGAAGCAAGCCAATTTGAATACAGTGAACATGCATAATGTTTGAAAATAAATAAGTACGCTGTACAAGACAATCTATATGAATGCAATGAGGACAACTTTTTGACGTATGGGCAAGGGTAGGCTACTCGATCTAATCCTCACCACTCATACGCTCGTTAGTGGACATCATCAGCCGACATACCTCAGGGGTAGCGACCCTCGGACTCCATCAATCGACATACCTCAGGGGTAGGGACCATCGGACACGACCACCATAGTGCGTGCTAGTGACTACGGTTTACCAGAGTGGTTAAAGCCCATACGCCTACTGATTGTCCTCTCATGATACTAGGTGTCAAGTGTGTGTCAATATATCTACTATATAGTAATGACTGAAAGAAACTACACATGCAAAAAATAAACAAAAATACAATAAATATACAGAAATATACTAAGCATGCAAAATACTGTAAATAATTTGGCAAGGTATCTTGTCTAGCAAGAAAGCTGCAAAATATAGTGTCCCGATGTCAACACCAAGAGTCAGAAGCTACGGCCTCAGAATGAAAAGTCTCCGGATACTGAAATAAACATCACCAACATTCCCAGAATAAGCAAAATAGCTAAAAAGCACTTTCCTTTCATCCAATTTGGACACAGGGGCAAAACAATAATTTCGGGTAAAATTGGAGTCCACGTGTGGCCTACTTTGCACCGAAAAGTGTGCCAAGGGTAACAGTCTCTAAATGGGATAAATTATAGGTCAAACAACTCTAGATGTCAATACGAACCCAACGGTATATCCAAATATGGATTCTGATGAGCCGAACACAATTTCGTCCAAAAAGTCAACTGTGGGGCCCGCCAATTGGCGACTTGGTCAACCGTCTCAGAATTGAGTGAAAATTGGGTCACAGGACCAGCGCATTACCACGAGTCTAGTAGTACAAGTTTCGTCACAATCTGACGAGTGTACAGAAAATGCGCACGATTCCATAAAAGTTGCGATACGGGGTTTGTCCGCGGATACGGGCTGATTTCGGCGCGCACACTCGTCCGAATCAGTTTTCACGAATTTTTACATGTTCGGTTATGCTGCGCACGCCATTCGGTATATTTGGTACACGACGGGGGTCGACGGAAAGCAACTCCGGAACAAAGGTACCTCGTGTGGGAATCTGCAGTGCGCGGGTTCGCGGTCGTCGGGATTGGTTTGGACGGCCTGGCGGGGTTCTTCGGCTGCGGTGGCGGCGCTCTTTAGGTCTAGATGAGAAGAGGAGGGTCTGGAGGTTTAGGGTTTAGAGAGATAATAAATATATATATATATATATATATATATATATATATATATATATATATATATATATATATATATATATATATGAAAGGGAAAGAGAGTGGATTGGGTTTGAAGCCGCGTGGGGGTTCTACTTGCTGTGGTTGAGTTCTATTGGTTTTGCTAATGGGCTCACAAAAGAAATAAAAGCAGCGGGTGGCTATAGCTAGGTGGGTTGGAGATGGAATGGTTTGCTTCTTATGAATGGTAATGGTTTGTAATAGTTAAGATTAGTTATTAGTATTATATTAGTTTATTTTCTTTTTATTTTCTTTTATTTTCTTTAATACTTTCAATTAAATACATATAGTGCATATATATATATATATATATATATATATATACTTATAAGAAAAATTCTAGATTATAATAATGCACACTATTAAGCTAGCAACTGCTCAAGGGGTCTCCTACATGAAATAAATTCCGAAAAATTCCTACTGGTCCCATAAATCCTCTAAGTGCCCCAACACCAAAAATAAAAATTAATAAAAATATATTTCTCCTAATTAACACATAATTACTATAATTAAATTAATAATTAATAAAAATAATAAATACGATTTTTAGAAATAGGGGTTTTACAAGGATAGGCTTGTCACTACCCCATTTCCAGAGCCGTATATTTTTTTATTTTTAATTTAGTTAATTAAGTATTATTTATAATTAATTGTATTTATTTTTAATTAGTGATTGTATTATTTTTATTTGATTGTTTTAGAGTTTTGGCAAACCTGGACCCATGTCAGGCCCTAGTGGACCCATGTCTGACCCAACCCACACCCTTGTGAGACTTATTTTTGGATTTAGAATATTTATTATATTTTTAGTGGGTTAGTTGGAGATATTTGGAGTTAGTTTGAGTCCTTTTGGAACCCGAAACCTAAACCCAAGTGAAGGGAGGGGCATTTTGGTCTTTTGGACATATTGTAAACCTATTTCTTGTGTGAGACCCGACCCCTCTCCCCATTTCCAGCGTGCACACAGCAGCCCCTCTTCTTCTTCTTCACTTCTTCTTCTTCTTCTTCTTCTTCTTCTTCTTCTTCTTCTCCACTCTTTCTTTCTTCTTCATTCCTTCTTCCAACCTCAAGCAAGTAAGTTTTCTCCATTTTCTTTCCTTTCTTCTTCTATTTCTTTCTTTTGTGTGAAACCTAACCCTACATTCTTCCCCAACCTAGGTGGATAGAGCTTAGATTTGGTGTCGGAGCTTGGATTGGAGGCTTGGAAGCTTGGTGAGGTGGATTTGGAGCTTTTTGGAGACTTTGGCTTGGGATTCCAACTCCCAAGAGGTAAACCCTGATTTTTCCCCTTCTAATTACTCTTATGTAGTATAATTAATAGTTTAGAACCTTCCTAGACCCTAAGGCTACCCGTGGGAGGAAGTTGGAACGAGTTTTGTTGTGTTTGGAGACTTTAACACTAGGTTTTGTGTCAATTTTGGGTGGAATCTGAAATTGGCCCAATTTTGGGTGATACTCTAGGTTAGACGGACCTAGGTAGATATTGTCGGATGTCTTGAGGGTTAGTGTGTATCTCCGTTCGGACACATGAAATTGTGTCGCGGAGAAATGGGCGTTTCGGGCATTTTAGGGGTTTTCGTCATCGCCGATTCTAAGTGCGTGCGCGTTTTCGCCACGGGCCTAGAATCGACGGGATAGCATTTTTTCTAGGATCTAGACATCGTTTAGAACCCGTGGGTAAATTTTGGGCCGATTCTGAGTTGGTTTGATGTGAGTTTCAGGTGGTTTTCTGAACCGCACACCGCGTGTTCGTCGAAATGACCGAACGGCCATTTCGGCATTGTTTTCTAGTTTCGGGCTTATGCGCGCGTTGGGTTAGCTTTGGGAGTGTGTGATAGAGTTCTCGGGTTATATTTTATGTATATATTTGTGTTTGTGCATGTAGGGGTCGTTGGGCGTGTGTTGGTGGTGTGTTGTGTTGTGTGTTGTGTTTATATAGGTATATATGTATATATATATATATATATATATATATATATATATTTGTGTGTGTGTTTTTATATATATATATTTGTATGTGTGTTTATATATATGTTTTTGTGTGTGTAGTTGTGTGTGTTTTAGTGTGTGTGAGAGTGTGTGTGTGTTTGTGAGCGTGTGTGTGTGTTTGTGTATATATAATATATATGTATGAGTGTGTGTGTGTGTGTATATATATATATATATATATATATATATATATATATATATATATGTATGTATGTGTGTTTATATATATATGTGAGTGTTTGTGTGAGAGTGTGTGTTGGTGTTAGTGTATGTGTAGGTGAGTGTGTGTGTGAGTGTGAGTGAGTGTGAGTGTATATATATATATATATATATATGTATGAGTGTGTGTGTGTGTGTATATGTATATATATATATGTGTGTGTATATATATATGGGTTTGTTTGTGTGTATATATGTGTGTTTACCTATATGTATTTGTGTGTGTGTGTGTGTGTGTATGTATTTATATATAGTAGTGTGTATATATATATATATATATATATATATATATGTATGTTGGTGTGTGTCTATATATATATATATGTGTGTGTGTGTGTATGTCTGTGTATGTGTGATTGTGAGTGTCTGGTCGTGTGTGTGTGTGTGCTTGTGTCTGGGCGCAGCAAGCAGCTGCAGCCGCTGCAGGCGCCGCAGAGCCGCGGCAGCAGCTCGCTCGAGCGACAGCACGCCGCGGCAGCAGCGGCATCAGCTGCAGGCGCAGCACGCTGTGGCAGCAGCTCGCTGTAGCGCGGTCTGCAGCACCAGCAGCAGCACAGCAGGCTGCAGCAGAGCGTGCGGGCGTCGCAGCGCAGCCTGCAACAGCAGCATTCGCAGCAGCAGCAGCTCCAGCAGCGCGCGCAGCGGCATTTGCAGCGTGTAGCAGCGACAGTTGCAGCTAGTAGCAAGGGAGAGAGTGATATATACAAGTAGATAGATGGATAGGTATATTGATAGATAGCTAGATGGATAGGTAGATTGATAGATAGCTAGATAATAGATAGATTTATAGATCTATTGATAGATAGATGGATTAATAGATGTTAGAGAGAGAGATAGATAGATAGATAGATAGATAGATAGATAGATAGATAGATAGATAGATAGATACATAGATACATAGATGAATAGTTAGATAGATAAATACTAGATAGTTAGATAGATAGTTAGATAGATAGATAACTAGATAGATAGATAATAAATAGATAGTTAGATAGTTAAATAGATAGATAGTTAGATTGATTGATTGATAGGTAAATGCATGAATTGATAGATAGATAGATAGATAGATAGATAGATAGGTAATTAGATATCTATATCTATATCTATATGTATAGGTATATATACATATAGCTAGCTAGATGCATATATATAGGTATATGGGTATATATATATGTGTGTATGTGTGATGTATATATGTAGATACGTAGGTATATATATATATGTATTAGATATATATTTTCTAGCCTAGATTAGTAACTAGGTATATATGTATACCCATAGATAGCTAACTAGAAGGGTAGTTAGAGGGGTATTGGGCGATATCTCAATACCTTGAGATATCAAGGTATCTCAATACCTTGAGATATCGAAGGTATTGAGTTTCGAGCGGGGTTTTTGAGCAATTGCCTAGGTTTGAGTTTAGAGATAGGTTTTTATGTATATGTGTATATATTTACGCGTGCTGGCATAGGTTTTAGCGGGTATAGGCGGGGTGCGTAGCCTAGGTTGAGGTATGGGATACCGAGGGTATCCAGGTATCTCATGGAGGCGAGTTTGAGGGTTTATTAGACTAATGACCTAGTTTTGACCTAGAATTTTAGGGGCACCCTAGTTTGACCTAGAGTTGACCGTAGCTGACTCGATTGACTGCCAAAGTCAACTTTTGACCTAGATTTGACCCAGAGTTGACATTTTGACCCAGGGTTGGCTTTTTGACCCAGATTTCACCGATTTGACCTGTTTGACCTAGAACGACCCTAGAAGCCTATTTTTAGTTATTTTATATTTGTTTAACTCATTAGAAACCTGTTTAACCTTGTTTTTCGTAATAGGTCCTTGCAACTCCAGTTCGGATCGCTAGTTGCTCAGGACGTCAGGCGAGTACATTCTCTGAAAGTTTTCATTATCTGATGATTATTATGATTCAGCTTCTAGTATAGTATCATCTGATTATTCTGGCACAACACGAGACACGGACTGGTATTTCTGGATTCATTTACTTGCGACACGTACATTTCATGTTTCTGGCCTTTATTCTGGAATCACTACTGGCATCACCTACAGGCATCACTACAGGCATCACTCATGTTTCAGGCTGGACTCATTCTTGATTTACGTGTCGGGTCTTGGATTCACTTGTACTAGTCGGGGCAGAGAAAGACTCGAGTAGACTGTTTGTGGTATTAAACGAAAGAATGAAAGTGTATTTCAATGACGGGGTTTGTGCGAAACCCGCGCCCTTTGGTTTACAAACAAACTTGTACAATGTAATCTTATACGACGATGTGGGAGTATAATTTATTTAATCTGGGTATAAATTGCTATAGGTGTCTGATCTGCGGTCGATCACTTTAGCCCTTGGACCACGCGATGTTGAAGAAGTGCCGTGGAAGACAGGTAGCAGCTTCGAAGGTTGTAGGAGAGGGTGGATGCACGATGCCGAAGTCGTCGATCCCCGCTCTTTGCCTGAGCTCCGGGCTCTCTCTCTCTCTCTCTCTCTCTCTCTCTCTCTCCCTCCTACTTGTTCGATCTTCTCCGATTGTCGACCTTGGATCTGATATTGGTACTCTTGACCGAATTTTCTGACCTGGGATCTGATATCGGTTTCTTGACCAATTTTTTGACCTTGTTCCCCATTGACAGGGGCCTCTATTTATAGAGTCCTTGGTGACAGTGACCACTCCGTTGGTGTAGCAACCGAGGAGTGGAAAGTACAGCACCCTTTTACACAACGGTTAAAGTAACCAATGCCTACGTATAGATGATCTTTTGACTGAGCGGGTGACGTGGATCCAACTAAGGGGACACAACACGTACGGTTGCTACTAAGATCATGACGTAAAAGCCACGCGGGTAGGTATCCATTGTGTAGAAGAGGTTGGCGTAGAAGCCAAATGTCCGTCACCATGGCATAGAAGCCAAGTAGGCATAGAAGCCGAACAGGCATAGAAGCCGAGTAGGCGTGGAAGCCGAGCAGGCATAGAAGCCGAACAGGCATAGGAGCCGAGTAGGCGTGGAAGCCGAACAGGCACAGAAGCCGAATAGGCATAGAAGCCGAGTAGGCGTGGAAGCCGAGTAGTCGTAGAGACTGAGTGGGCGTGGAAGCCGCATGAGCATAGATCCTGAATGGGCGTAGAAGCCGCTGCATATCGTGCCAGAATGGGTGTAGAAGTCGCTTGAGCACAGATCCTGAATGGGCGTAGAGGCCGCTGCATATCGTGCCAGAATGGGCGTAGAAGCCGTTTGAGCACAGATCCTGAATGGGCGTAGAAGCCGCTGCATACCGTGCTGATGTGGACGCTTTAGCCGAAATTACGGCTTTTGAAGATATAGCCAAATCTCTTGCAGAGATTTGCCATCACCTTATGCATTAAATGCGGAGGCATGTTTCGAAGGTCTGCAGGCCTTCTGTGCACCCGTCGCAGAGACGTGTCTTGAGAGAAACTGTCACCGCTCTGTGCAATTAGACGTGGAGACGTGCCTCAAATCCCGTATGAAGTGCAGCTTTTGATGTGGCAGGCGGTTTGTCTGCTGTGGAGCGTAAAACAGCTTATGTTTGCCTGTGTAAAACAGGACGACGTATTCCCTTGTACGCAAAAGAGCGGTTTATGCTGAGGGGACTCCAGTAAACGACGGTTTGGTAATATTTTACCAAATCCTCTGCATTAAATGGTGAGATCCGCCATTATACTGTGGGACGCGTCCCAAGAGGTCTGCCATCCTTTCCAGCCGTCGTCTGGGTAGCCGTACATTACCTTTTGTCAGGAGTCAGAGGTCAGATTCACTGCGTGACTTGACAGGTTCATTTCGGGGAAGATGAAGCGTTCCTCGTACGCTATCACGCTGCTTTGAGAGCGGTTGAGTTTTACGCCATGGAGACGATGAAGAACTCTGTTTCACGCTGGAGCGGCCTGGACGTACTGCACTTATGCGGATGGTCCTTTGAGCTTTATTCTTCACGCTGTATTTTAGCGGAGAAAACTCTGTTGTACGCCTGATGGCTCTGAAGGCCTCTGCTTACGCTGCTCTGTATCAAGAGGCTGTGTAGATCTTCCCAGCGTATTTTTCATGCTTCTACAAGACCCCCTTCAGAGCTTTTAAATTTCTTAGAATTTGAAACGCTTTGAACGAAGCATGAATGGCCCCTCGTAACCCGAAATGTTTCTGAGTGGAGCATTGAAACGGTCGGTGCAGACTTTATGGCGGATTTATGGGGGACCGTTGTGATCTCTTTTGCCTATAAAAGGCTGGGGGAGTTAGCCTGTTCTCCCCACATCTTCATCACCATGCAGAGATGATCACCGGAGTTCGCCGGGTCGATTTGAGGAAGAAGGAGATCATGTTCTTCCAGCGTGTAAGCAGCCGAAAAAGACGGCGTCTTCGAGCAAGTGTCCACTACAACGATGGATCATGGAAGGATATCTTAGCCTCCCTTGCTCGGGATAATCAGCAACTTTGTATGGCGTTGCCCCAGGAGAGAGGAAGGGTCGTATTTGACCACGGCGGCTGGCACGTCGCGCCTTCTCTCGATGCCCTCTGGGAGGTGAGAGAGAAGACAAGCTGTAGCAGCTGTCTCCCCGGACTGAGTTGGGTTTAATAACTCAACCCAATCTGCCGTGGCGCACGGAGCATGGGATCTGCATACTTTTATGCAAGCCCCAACTCTGTCGTGCCTGCCGGTGATCATCTCCTTCGAAGAAGAGGAAGATCTGCACCGATGCGAGAACCCTGCAGAACGGACTCTGGCGGCGATCTTCAGACGACGAGGGGGTATCTCCTTTGTAGACGGAGTTCCCCTCAGATGTAATCATGAAAATGAAAAGAAAACCCTTGTAGATTGGATTTCCCTCATATGTAATCATGATTTTGATCTTTAATAAAAATCGTCTTTCTTCTTCATATGATCATCTTGCCATATGTTGCTGTGAAGTCTGAATATGTGCAGCTTCAATACGTCTGAATCTGTACGCCGACTCAGTAGAAAGAGTGCTAGGTCCTGTCCTTTACGCATAGCGAGTAGTCCATAGAACGCTGTAGAGCATTTTGAACATCTTAGAACTGTCCTATGGCAGGGACTGAGGAACCGCGTAGAGGTCTGAACTTCTGATAAACAGAATTTTTGTTCAGTCTTTGCCTTCAAGAGTGACTTCTCAAAAATCCCATGGAACAGGGTCAAGGAATGGCTGTCAAAAACTGAGTTTGCCATCTTTTGATAGACGAGATATTCAGACTGGAGTTTGGATGAACCTCCATTTGACCCGAGAAGAGTAATTTCTCAATGTTTAAACTCTTGTATGTTTCGGGTACTTAGGATATGTTGAGGCCAAGGAGGAGTATCTTCTGTGTGAACTCCTGTAATTGATCGTCTCGGGGACCGTTCGAATATACGGAAAGTCGTGGAGCGAGAAATCATCAGTCTGTAGCCTCCGGGCGTAAAACACCGTCGAGCGTGAAATCGTAGACTTGTAGTTCCTTTGCGTGAAGTCATAGGTTTTGTGGCCTCTCGAGCATAAAAGCTACTGAGCACAAAGGCATCCGGGCCAAAAACCTGACTTGTAGCTGTCGAACGTAAAGTTGTAGATTCGTAGCCGTCGAGCGTAGGAAGCTCCTTTAGCGTAGAACTGTATATCTGTAGCCTGTGAGCGTAGAACACCATCGAGCGTAAAATCGTAGACTTGTAGTTCCTGTGCGTGAAGTCATGGGTTTGTGGCCTCTCGAGCATAAAAGCTACTGAGCACAAAGGCATCCGGGCCAAAAACCTGACTTGTAGCTGTCGAACGTATAGTTGTAGATTCGTAGCCGTCGAGCGTAGAAAGCTCCTTTAGCGTAGAAATGTATATCTGTAGCTCCTGAAAAGAAAATTTCTCCGAGCGTGAAGTCTTGCGGATCTGTTGCTTCTGAGTGTAAACTGAGCGCCATCGAGCGTGAGATCATCGATTTGGTATCTGCTGAGCGTAAAGTCGTAGATTTGTGGCCTCTCGAGCGTAAAAGCTACTGAGCACAAAGGCATCCGGGCGTAAAACCATAGACTTATAGCTTGCGAGCGTAAAACCGTAGATCTGTTGCTGTCGAGCGTAGAAAGCTCCTTCAGCGTAGGACCTGCTGAACCGTCTTTGCATGAAAAAACTTTTCAAATTTGCTGACTGTCCATCTTTCAAGGTTAGTGGGCTGACGTGGCATCCAATCATAACCCTTTATTCAATTTTGCGAGATTTGGTTAGGGTCTCGAGGAGTCCGTCTGAGGATTCGAGGAGTCGGCCCGAACTCTATATATATCCCAAGTTCTCTGAGAGAGAAACTTTTTATCCGTCTTCTGTGAAAGAGAGCTTTCGACTGTTCTAGTTTTTCTTCGTTCTCTCTCCGAGCATCTCGAGTCTTCAGAAAATGGCGTCGAAACAAACCTCCTCCGCTAAGGGAAAGGGTATAGGTTCCTCTTCTCATTCTTCCGCCCCAGCGAGGGGGTCTTCGGTCGGTCAAGGCGAACTTCCTTCTGAGCGAGGTGTCCCGCCGACGAGCAGTGCACCCGGTCTTAGAGGTAAAGCCTTCGGGGTGACAAAAACGACGAAAAATCCTTCGCACACGTTGAACGTGACCGCGCTAGGTCGTCTTCTGTGCTGATAGCCTCTTCTTGAGGAAGATGATGCACGGAGGCATTTTTCATCTTTTACGCCCACATTTCTAATGTGTCAGCGTAAAGACTCCATATTTTCGTAGTTCTGAGCGTAGAAGCTCTGGCTACCGAAAATTGGGGTATATCGTAAAATTTAAATTTTACGCTTGTGGGGGGACCTCCGGCGTAAAATTGCCAGTTTTGCACAATCTTGCGTAGAGCACAGACTGTTGTTTCTTTTGGTCCGTATGTTCGTGCAAGACTTGTGATGACATATTTTCCTTGCACTTTTGTAGTTGACTTGGGTAAGTCTCCACTGTCCGAGGTGATGGGCTCCGCTGCTGGGATGCTGCACTCGAACTACCTGGAGGATCTGTCCCACGTGTCATTCCCTATCTCCGGACCCCAGTACCCTGAAGGAAGGAGGGTCTTAATATCGGCTCAGGGCGAGCGAATGCTGCTGAGTATGATCAACAGGGAGCCTCTGACTTATGTAGACGGGGAGCCGTACGTAAAGCCGGCTTTCCTTTTTGGGGACATGATCGACAAACAGTCCCAGACGAAGCCTAAGAGGGAGCCCTGGGTCTTCTCAGCCGGGAATTTGGTTTTGTACCTGCCAACGATGCCGAGGGATTATCCCATCTCGGCCTTCTTCCACGCGACGCATCCTAGGAAGATGTCATGGACGCTGACTCCTGATCTTCACGGCAAGCCGGGAAAGATTTTTCATCTGAAAGGAGCTGACCAGGGGTCATTCGTCAGTCGCCCCTCCGACGTTGTGACGTTGTTCAGAGGACTGTGCCCGGGCAGTGTTCCAAGTGAAGATAGCTTGGTGATCCAGCCGGTCCAATTGCCGACCTTCTGCAACGACTTCGTGGGTTGAGGTGGGGTATATCCCAAGAAGAATTCTCGGTGCAATGGGTGGATCGCCCCAAGGAACTCCCGATGGAGATGCCTAGTTGACTGGGCCTTGAAGAACTTCCAGAGAGAGTTGGAGGGCATTGGACTATATGCCGCTGTGAGTGCAACGAGCGTCTGGTTGCCTCCGAATCCCAATTTGTTCCTGGCGCTGATGGAGCGGTACATTCCGCTCACCGGGACCTTTGCTACTCCACTGGGGGAGTTGGGGTTGGCGCTCCACGAGATGGCAGTTGTCTCGAGACTGCCGATGGGAGATACTCCATATGAAGAGTATGTTCCCACCAACCGGGAGTTGGAGGATTTGGACCCTCGGGTGGCGGAAGTATATCAGGAGCTGATGTGTCAATACTTCGCGTGCACCGCCTTTTATAACGAGCCTTCTGACTTGGATCACACCACCAAGTGGATGTCCTACCTCTTCTTCCACCGAGCCAGGTCCGCCAGGTCGGAGAAAGCCTCGGGTGGCAAGAATGAGCCCGTGAACTATTTGGGCGTGCTTAGTGCCCAAGTTGTGGAGACTCTTATGGACGAGGCTGAAGCTCCGGATCAGATTCTTGTCGAGGGAGTAGGAAAGTACCCGGAAGGTACCAAGGCCTGTAGTTACTTGAGGCATTATCGCAGGCCTTTGTCTAAGGAAGCCCAGCTGGCTGGTTTCCTCTTCATATGGTTGCGCCGAGTAGTGGTGCCAGGTACCGCGTCCGCGGACCGCATTCACCGAAACATCCTGTGGCCGGCAGTGCGCCTGGTATTTGGGGCAAGACTGGGCTTGCTTCCGGCCATGGTGTGCCGTATACAGGCTGGCTTGAGAGCCATAACTGACGGGTTGCTTGTCGACGAAGCTCGACGTGAGAGTTTTCCCAGGGTGGAATTACCATACCTATACTTAATGGGATGGTTGATTCTCCATAATCCCTGGGTGATGTCTCCTGGGTCCGGTAGCAGCTCGGAGGGTATATTCTTGCTGAATTACAAGGATTCCTCCTGGAATGTGAGCACAATTTTAGACAGCCGGCTGG
This sequence comes from Iris macrosiphon, assembly GCA_036927795.1. NCBI lineage: Eukaryota > Viridiplantae > Streptophyta > Magnoliopsida > Asparagales > Iridaceae > Iris > Iris macrosiphon. The sequence goes on from JAYESA010000007.1 coordinate 135,639,221, forward strand.
TGTTGAACCTCAGCCACGGTTGGAAGCTCCTCTGTACTGCTCCCCCCGTGCATCGCAATCAATCAGGGGTGCGACTTGATGATTCAGGTGGAGAGACGACCGACCTTTCCCCGAAAGCTTTTAACTGGTTGGTTTGTATTAGACCCTCCCATCTGCTGTATAGGAGCGAAGATCACTGCTTCTTCGAGCCCTACTTGCCTAGTCGGTTTGCCAGGCAGTTTGGGTACGATCAGCTGCATGTGGGCAATGCCGTTACCAGCTTTAGGTCCAGGGGCGGACTCATTGATGGAGCTAGAGGGTGGCGATATTTCCTCATGGATTGTACGAGGGCAACCTTCATTGTGCCGGTCGTTATAACCTCCACCGAGCTTCGCATTCTCCATTCTTATGCCTAGTTTTACGTGGCGATTAACACCTTCCATCGTGATTTCGATGTGCGTGGAAGCTTCCGGGTGCCTTCTCCCAAGCCTGGGGGAAGATTTGACGTCCCTTCGGTTTCTTCGGACGAAGGTGAGGAGTCTAGTACTCCGGACGAGCCTCTGGTATCGGTGCCGAGGTGCGAAGTACCTCTGCCTGCGGGGGCTTTGGTAGTCCCTTCTGGGAAGCGACGGGCTTCTGCTTTGAAGGAAGTTTCTCTTCGCAAGAGGAGGAAGGAGACGGTTGCTCGTCCTCTCCGCATTCCTAGCATTACGGCTCCTGGGAGTGAGCCTGCCTCTCCCTACATCGGGGATGATTCCTTGGCTGGAGGTTCCTCGCCTTCTAGAGAGGGGCCTCCTACAGTTCCGGTCGTCGATGCCGGAGAATCCTCGTTAGAGGTGGCTGTGGTGGTTACTGCTCCAGGTAGCGGAGCGAGATTGCCTGTGTGGTCGAGGCAGATGGAAGAATCTTTCCCGAGGCCAGCAGCGGGCATGACTCCTGCCGCGTCAGTGAGCGCGTCTGGCGAGATTCCGGCCGATGAACTTCGACCACGTCTTGGTGGAGGCCTGACAGAACTCTCGGCGATGTCGGTCGGCCCACCTCCTTCTCCAGGCATGTATATCGACTGCAGATGCGTCGTATATGCCGTTGGCTCCGGGTAAATATCGTTTTTATGTCTCCTTTGAGAAAGATTGTCATCATACTGATATTGACTTTCTCGTCTTCTTCTCAGGGGATAGCGCCCACGGGGAGTATAGCGTTGAAGCGCATTCTGGTTCCGCTTGGGCTTCTGACGAGGAGGCGTTCGTCTTTGATGAGGAAGTGGCTTCGGGGGCCAGTACGCCTGGAGTAGCTTCGTCACCTCGAGAGGAGGATGAACACGTCGTCGTGACCTTGCCTCTTGTGAGTGTGGCGATGACTTCGACCGCCGTTACCGCACCTTCTTCGATTGCGCCATGTGTCGATGCGACGGCTGTGGCCACCTCGTCTGCAATCATCCCTGGAGAGGGACTTGCTGACATTGCGGGCGCTCCCGGCGTTCAGTCGGATCTAGTTGCATTGATCGAGCAATATACCAGCCTTTTCTACACCGGTTTGAGAACGATGGTGTCAATGGTGTTAGCGAAGAGTCTGGATTTTGAGCGCCTGAGGAAGACTTCTCTTGCTTTGATCGGGGTCATCAGGGAGCTCGGCGATCCTGGGGTAGCTGACGCCTTGGAGGCGGTGGTTAATGGGTTAGAGCAACCTATTAACGAACATTTGCAGCTGACTCGGGGTCTCGATGCTGATGTTCAGGCTCGGTTCGACCTCATGACTGCACGACTTGCTACGAAGGTGGAAAGCCTAGACAACTCTATCCAGAAGCATAAGCTGGAGGTGGATAGGAGAAAAGTTGTCATGGAAGAGGCTCTTGCCGTTGAGACGCGGTGTCGCTCTGAGCATGAAGGGAATGCAGCGAGGGTCTCCAAGCTGAAGGAAAAACTCGCTCGGGCAGAGGAGTGGGCTTCTCAGTCGCTGGCAGGTCTAGACGTAGCGTCCGGTCGACTGAGCACAGCGCGACGGGAGCTGGACCGTGCAGAAGCTGCTCGCGCGGGCTGTCTTCGGGCAAAGGCTGATCTGACCCTCACGGACACTCCCGAGGCACGGCTGGAGCAGGCTCGTGCCGACGCCTTGGTTCTTAGGAATGAGAGGATAGCTGCGCTGGAGCGGCAGATTCACAATCTGACTCACCCGCCATCATGATGTATCCTTTCCCCTTTTTGCTTGCCCAGATGTAATTCTGCCTCCCTCTCGGGAATAAATAACGGCGACTCTTTTCTGACTTTTGTGGACCCATCATTTCGGAATGTAAATGACCGGTTTTGGTGAGAGTGTTATCAGAGGTAGCATGGACATGATAGACTCCCGATAAACTTCTTAGCAGGACACATCTATTCAGAGGTCATACGGACATGATAGAGCGTAACCCTACTAATTGCATTTTGGAAGTAGTTTTGTCAGAATCGAGAGCCTTGCTATGTCCCACCCGAGCAGGAGAGATTAAGCATAGTACCTTTTCAGGAATTTGCCATTGATAGGAGCCATTAACAGGTCTCCATTAGGCTGGGCTATCCTATAGGCGCCGTTCGAGAACGTTGTCTCGATCACATAAGGGCCTTCCCACTTGGGCTGGAATTTGCCTTTACTTCTGTGGGTAAGAATCATCGGTCTTCTTACGGCTAGAACTAGCTCGCCGACTTTGAACACTCTTTCCTTCACTTTATGATTAAAAGTTTTGGAAATGCGTGCTTGGTAAAGCGTGATGCACTGTTGAGCTTATAGGCGTTTCTCGTCTAATCCTTCAAGCTCTTGGAGCCTTAACAGGTCATTCTTTTCTCGAGTCAACTCACTAGTCACTGCTATCCTGAGCGACGGGATCTGGATTTCGATGGGAAGAACTGCCTCGCTCCCGTAGACCAGTGAAAAGGGGGTACAACCTGTAGGTGTCCGTACCGTTGTGCGGTATGCCCAGAGATATTCGCCCAGCTTCTCGTTCTAGTCTCTTTTGTTTGAAGAGACGAACTTCTTCAGGAGTTTGATAATAGTTTTGTTGAAAGCTTTCGCCAAACTATTAGCAGCTGGATAATATGTCGTAGAGGCAATATTATGTATTCGACTTTTATCGCAAAATCGATGAAATGCTTGGCTGATGAACTGAGACCCATTGTCATGGATTATCCTTCGAGGAATCCCAAAGCGATAAATGACGTGGTGCTTGATGAAGCTGATCACGTCAGACGCTTTTACCTCAGCCAGAGGGATCGCCTCTGCCCATTTGGAGAAGTAATCCGTGATAGCCAGTATGAACCGGTGGCCTCTGGAGGAAGACGGGTGAATGGGACCAACGATATCCATACCCCATGCTTCGAAGGGCCAGGATGCGACCGTAGGATGTAGATATTCAGACGGTTGGTGTATAAAATCTGCATGAACTGACAGGCTCTGCATTGTCTTGCATAGCTGATCGCGTCTGTGATCATAGTGGGCCAGTAGTAGCCCATTCTCCTGATACGATCCTGTAGCTTAGGACCGGGCTGATGCGCTCCGCATACGCTGTCGTGAGCTTCTCGGATAATCTGCTGTGCTTCGTCGTCTGAGAGACATCTTAATAGCAGTCCGTCGTAGGTTCGACGATATAGGCAGTGTGAAGATGCATCGAAATAGAAGCGTAATGATCGTCTCTTGACGGATATTGCTTCTTTGGGGTCCTCTGGCAAGATTCCGTATGCGACGAAATCTATGAAGGAACTTCTCCAGTCTCTTCCGGTGGGATCTGTGTTCACAGCGTGGCTGCGTTCTATGTGAAGGTTGTTCTTCAAGCAGAATAAATCTCTGTTAAGAAGGATCACCGAATCTTGCCTTCTTATAGGGGTAGCTAAGTCCGCAGCTAGACTGGCCAGGGCATCAGCTTCCAGATTCTGAGATCGAGGTACATGCTCTAGGAAGAACCCTTTGAACGTCATGGCTATCTCGATTGTCGCTCGGTGATAGGGGATGAGGTCTGGATTCCGGACTTCGTATATCCCTCTGACTTGATTGACGATAAGCAGAGAATCACCGAAAGCTTCCAGGGATTCGACCCCCAGCTCTTCAGCGACTTGGAGCCCGATCAACAGGGCGTTGTATTCCGCCACATTGTTGGAGCATGGTTCATTAAGAGAGTATGCCCGGTAGATGACGAGTTTATCAGGAGTGACCAGGACGATTCCTACCCCTGAAACCACGTTTCCCTGGGGGCCAGTCTTGGAGGCGCCGTCAAAGAACAGTTGCCATGTGTCACTTTTTATTGCTGAATTACATTCTGCAACTTCGTCGGGAATGTCTTCGTATAACTTGGAGGCCTCCGGGATCGGATGAGCAGCCAGGAAGTCGGCCAGCGCTTGGCCTTTGATGGACTTCTACGGGATGTACACCATGTTATATGGTGTTAACAGCATCGCCCAGGTTGCGAGTTGGGAATTAAGAATACTCGGCTTGCTCATCAGTACTCGAAGAGGGTTGATCCTGGAGATGATATGAATAGTCTGGCCGGTGACGTAGTGCCGCGTCTTTTGGATAGCGAACATCAGAGCCAGACATTCTTTATCCACTGGGTTGTACCGGTGTTCGGCTCCGACCATCATCCTGCTGAGGTAGTAGATAGCCTGCTCATGCCCCTCGTCGTTCTTCTGCGCTAGAAGAGCTCCTAGCGAATGATCCATTGCTCGGACGTACAGCAAGAACGGTTTCCCCATGATGGGAGGCACCAGAACTGGCGGACTGGTGAGGTAGCGTTTGATCTCCCCGAATGCTTGCTGACAGGTTTCGTCCCATACGAAGGATACACCTTTCTTCATGAGGTGCAAAAAAGGCTGGCATCTTCCTGAGAGGTTGGATATGAACCTCCGGATATAAGCCAGACGGCCTTGAAATCCCCAGAGTTCCCTCAGATTGCGGGGCGGTCGCATTTCTACGATGGCCTGGACTTGTCAGGGTCCACCTGGATGCCTTTGGTGGTGATAATAAATCCCAGGAATTTGCCACTAGATACGCCCAGGAAGGACTTCGTAGGGTTCATCTTGAGTTGATGTCGGCGCATTAACTCAAATACCGTCCTTAGGTCCTGAATGTGATCATCCTTGAGGCGGCTCTTGACGGCTATGTCGTCTACGTAACACTCTACTATTTTGCGTAAATGTTCATGGAATATGCCGCTCATAGCCCGTTGGTACGTAGCCCCGGCGTTCTTCAATCCGAAGGGCATGACCGTATAGCAATACACTCCCAACGGGGTACGGAAGGCAGTGTGCTTCTCGTCTTCAGGATACATCTTAATCTGATTGTATCCTGAGAACCCGTCCATGAAAGACATGCATTCAAAACCGCAGGTGTTGTCGATCATGATATCCGTGATGGGAAGAGGAAATTCATCCTTGGGGCAGGCCGCATTCAGATCTCGATAATCGATGCAGATACGTACCTTCCTATTTTTCTTCATGACTGGGACAACGTTTGCGACCCAGTTGGGATATTGTTCTTCCCGGATGAACCCACAGGCTATCAGCTTTTTGACTTCAGCTTTAATGGCATCCATCATGTCCGGTCGGAACCGGCGTTGGTGCTGCTTCACAGGCTTTGAGTTAGTCAATATGTTGAGTTTGTGAGTAGCCACCTTCGGGTCTAGGCCCGGCATGTCTCCATAATCCCATGCAAAGACGTCAACGTATTCCTTTATCAGCACTATGATTTCTTCCCTTTCGACTGGTGGGAGATTGTCACTGATAAAATTGGCTTTGGCGAAAGCTCACTCCCAACATCGGTTTGGATAACTTCGTCTTTGGTTGGAGGTTCCCTCTGTTCGAAGCAGAATTCCCACTGTGTATCCATTTGTTGAGCCCAAGAGTCATTCTCAAACGGCTCAGAATCTCGTTCCTCTGCTTCTGAGGGATCTGTCATCACCATATTTGCTGATAGTGCTTGTTCGAGAGCATCAGGTGAGTCGGGGGGCGACGAGCCATCCCAGGAGGAGGAAAAGATGTCCTTATCCGACGTGGAAGCCGTAAGGGAGGTGGCATACCCTAACCCAAAATGAGTTTGTTGGTAGCGGGGGTCGCCGCATGGCGGCGTTCTTCTGCCTCTTCCGTAGTTGAGGCCCGGCTTTCGCTTCAAGTCGTAGCCCATGTTTTGCATGATCTTCAGCGCTTGAGGGCTGTATCGGTGAACCTGCATCTTCCCAGTATCGTCATCGAAAGGATCTTCCTGGATGGCTGGTTGATTGCGCATGCGGTCGAATACTATTGGATGCTGACTGCTGCAGGTAGGCAGGATTATGAAGATAGAATCTTCATGCGGTCCATACGTTGTGATGACGTTGGATGATGACGCTGCTTCCCAGATATGCGGATGGTAGGAGTCCATAGCTTCCAAGAACTTTCGTACTATGGGTTCTACCTCGTCACGGGGAGTGGGTTCCTGATTTGGAATCTGAGTATTATTGTACTGGAAAAGAGGATGTTTATTGCCATCTGGAACTTCGTTCCTGGTCGTGTTTACATCGGTCGGCTGCTCGTCGCGCCGAAGGTTGATGACCAAAGGTGGAGGCTTCTGGTTCAGAGTAACCACTGGAGAATTGCTTCTTTTCCCCGAGCTGGATCTGTTCAGGTGAATAGCCATGGGCTCTATGGCTTTTGGAAGAGTGGTTCGTCCTTTCACTCTGATCGACAGCGGTAGTGCGGCAGAGGGTTCTCCTGGCTCCCGGTGGGATTCCTTCTCTGTCTTGCCCGCCACTTCTTCCGTGTGGTCCTGCGAGTACAACATGGCGTCGGAATAGTAGGACTCTACTCCTTTAAACGGGTTTAGGTCGGCCACCTCCGTTTGTACCATTCCTTGGGGGTCTACATATTTAAGACATTGATGTAGAGTTGAAGGAACGATATTGTGATCGTGGATCCACGGTCTTCCCAGCAAGATGTTGTAGGATACCTCTGAATCGATCACGTAACATGTGGCCACCGATCTGAGGTTGCCAATCTGGATCCTCAGGCGAATCTTCCCCAACGGCTTACTTCTTCCGGCGTTGAATCCCACGATTGTAGTGGAGGTGTAAGCCAGTTCGCTGGTAGGAATCCTCAAAGGTCTGAGCAGACTGTGCGGGATGATGCTGATCGATGATCCCGGATCTATGTGAATCCGATCAACCTCCATGGAACCGATGTACCCGGTGTAATAGAGGGGCCTGTCATGCCTGTTATGTTTTAACAGCATGTCGTCTTGGGTAAAGGTGATATTTGGGACCACCTCCATCACACTGTGGCATTGAGGGCACGCCACTGGTTCTTCGTCGGGAGATTTGAGCTGGGTCAAGCATGCCTCCGCCTGCATCAGTGCTTCACTCAAGGCTAGACGAGTGTCTTGGGAGAGCCTGAGTAGCTCGAAGATGGAGAGCCTGGCCGGTGTATTAGCCAGTTGGGCTAGGATGTCGAAGTTATACGGCTTCTCAAAACCTTTGTTCGGAATGTTTTTCACAGGTTTATCGAAGCGCACTTCTCTTTGTTTTCCTTTGTCCGCCGGCTTCGGTTTTGAAGTGTTGGCTTCCGGTTTGACGGGGCTTGGCCCTGCAGGTTTGGCAGTTGAAACGTCTACCGGTATATCCTCCTGACTTGCTCCGTAGTCGTTGAGGTAGGCTCTCCCTGACCGGGTTGCAGCAAGTACCTCGTCTTCGTCTGATGGCGAAGAATTTGTGACCATACGGCATGGTTTGCACTTTGAGCTCCTCCTGGACGTAGCTTTAGTCTCTTCCTCGAGCTCTGACACCAAATCTAGATGAACCCGCATAATCTCGCCCTGACGGGTGGTCAGTGGTACCAGGTTATGATTTTGATCCCTAGTCGGAGGAGATTGACGATGTCCATGGTGGCTCGGGAAATGGGCGTGATACCGTCCATGACTTCTTGGGGAGGCAGATCGCCGAACCGCAGAGAGATCATGTTGGCTGTGACCATTTTCTCAGTGTTGTGCAGGGTGATGGCCTTAGCATCGATCAACCCCTGGATCTTCCTCTTCAGTACGTAACACACCTTTGTTGGGTGGTGTACGTATCTGTGGAAGATGTAGTATTTGGGGTCATCGGTACTGCCGACCTCTTGGGGCCGCCTTAGATCCGACAGGGTGATCTTGCCACTTTTGACGAGACACTCAAATATACTAGGGATATCGTCGTCGTCGAAAGAGTAGACCTCGACGGGCCTGGAAGTCCCGGGCTTTGTCTGCGTGGTCGCCGCCGTCTTTTGTCTGGACGTATTGACCGTCAGAGCTTCTTTTCCCTTGGAGCTGCGAGGATGGTCGCCGCTGGGAGATGGCCTTTTGCCTCTATCGGAAGCGGAGATCATGATGCCATTGTCGCGCGCCTTGTGACTGTTGTCCTCGGCGGCCACTGTCGAGACAATGAACGAGGGCCACTCATGGAACTGATATGGTCTTGTGAACACCGAGACTATAGGAAGGAGGTTCTTCCTGCAAATGTCTACTAACGCCGAGTCTGGACTCCTGGAGGCATTTATAAGGTGGCCTGATGAAAACGTTCGACGAAGGTACGAACGTCTTCCTTTTCCCTTTGCTTGACTTCAATGAGGGAGGACATAGACATGTCCATTCCACCCTCGTAGAATCGTGTGAAGAATAGCGCTTTGAAGTCCTCGAAGGAAGTAATGCAGTTGTCCGCCAAGCTACGGTACCACTGATAGGCTACTCCTGAGAGGCAGCCCTTGAACACCCGAGTGAGGAGGGCGTCGTTCCCTTGTAGCAACACCGTCATCATACTAAAATAGTTCATGTATTGACTTGGCGATGTTTTTCCTTCGAACAGAGCCATAGTCTGAGGTTTGTACTTCGGAGGAAAAGGGACTTCTTCCTAGATAGCCGGGTAAGGCTGGTTGATTCCCAGTTTCTTGAGCTGATCTTTGTGCTTCAAGGCGTCAAACTGGGCTTTCAACTCCCGCACTGCCTGCATCGGATTCTCAGTTGGAAGCGGAGGGACTGCTGACTCTTGATCTAGAGCAGGTTCTTGGCTTGGGTCGGATGGTGGTAAGTCTACCCCCACACGTATCTGAGTTGGCGGGACCGACGCTTGAGCCATGGCAGTCGCGTGCTGAGTTAGCATCATCTGGTGCATGTTATCCATTACGGATTGCATTTGCTTCAGAGATATCTCTAGCACAGTGATGCATTGTTCCGCGCTTCCTGAAGCCTCCTCGCGTTCGTCTTCAATGGCGTAAGCTCCCACTGGTCGTCATCGAAGGATTAGTATAGGTCGCTGCAGAAGTCGACTCTACACTCTCAGTATCTGTTCTGGGAGATTGGCGACCCTCAGCGTTGGAATCAGACGAGTACGGAGCTGGTTGCTGTGACCTTGCCCGGGTGTTTTGGAATACCCCAGCTTCAGTGCTCCAGAGGAGGTCTTCGAATCTTCTTCGGCTCGAAGGCCCAGAGGGATGACGTCTTGAGCTCGACCTTCTTCTGGGTATGCGTGAAGCCATGTTCACGGACGCATACGCGTGCTCTTCTTTCGAAAAAGACTGAGAGTAGCTCAATCGATCGAAGATCGACCGTTTTGCTTTAGAACAGCAGCAGTCAATCACAATCTTATGACTATTACAACATTGCTCTCTAGGGGGCGTAATAGACATGTTGGAAGATCCCCTCTCCTTACGCTTCTGGACTAGGCATTCGCGTAGGTCAGGAGTAGCAACCGGAGCTTGCTTTACGCCGCGGGACTTCGCCTGGCGTAATTTGTAGATTCGCTCAGACTGGCGTAAAGCTGAAGAGGTCCTCAGTCGGCCATCGGCTTCTCGCGTAATCCGGAGGGTAGGCAGATTATTCTCTTGTTGGCGTAAAGGCCGAGAGGTTAAATATTCGCCTGCTTGCTTCCCCTCGCGGAGATCACCGCGCTCATCTGTTTTACCGTAGAAGTCAGATGTTGTTTCGCGCGTGGAGCGTGATCTGTTCTTCCGATTTGGCGTTGAGGCACCATCGGAAGTTTTGTCTGTACCGCGCGTAGCGGGAGACTGATTCCTATGCGTAGAGCGCAGTGGATACTTCTGGGTTAGCGCAGAGGCCTTGCCCGAAGTTTTATCTGTACCGCGCTTAGCGGGAGACTGGTTCCTACGCGTAAAGTGCAGTGGATACTTCTGGGTTAGCGCAGAGGCCTTGTCCGAAGTTTTGTCTGTACCGCGCGTAGCGGGAGACTGAATTTTATGTGCAGGGCACGGAGGGAGCGATGCTACCACCTCATTGGTCGGAGAGATCGGAGAGATTGGAGAGTCGACAGGAATGGTTGAGGATGTCTTGGGCATCCACACTTTGTGCAGCTTCCTGTTGTCTTGGACGGAGAGAGAGTGAGAGCTACCCCCGGTTCGAAGCATGTCTTCGTAAGCAGACTGGTCAAAATGAACGACCAGCATCTTCTTCACGGTTCCTATAGATACCGCATCGCGTTGAGCAATTACTTCCTCGTCAGAAGAGAAAGACATCCCCAGCAGAGTCGCCATCTTGTTTGTGGTATTAAACGAAAGAATGAAAGTGTATTTCAATGACGGGGTTTGTGCGAAACCCGTGCCCTTTGGTTTACAAACAAACTTGTACAATATAATCCTATACGAGGATGTGGGAGTATAATTTATTTAATCTGGGTATAAATTGCTATAGGTATCTGATCTGCGGTCGATCACTTTAGCCCTTGGACCACGCGATGTTGAAGAAGTATCGTGGAAGACAGGTAGCAGCTTCGAAGGTTGTAGGAGAGGGTGGATGCACGATGCCGAAGTCGTCGATCCCCGCTCTTTGCCTGAGCTCCGGGCTCTCTCTCTCTCTCTCTCTCCCTCCTCCTTGTTCGATCTTCTCCGATTGTCGACCTTGGATCTGATATTGGTACTCTTGACCGAATTTTCTGACCTGGGATCTGATATCGGTTTCTTGACCAATTTTTCGACCTTGTTCCCTGTCACTACCACATTTTAGGAAAAAGGGTACTTTAGTAATTTCCTATTTAAATAAATATTGTGTATGGTAAATAATTTTTATTCTATTATTTAATTGTTGTTGGATGTTATTTAATTATTTTGGAATTATTTTAGTAGACCCAACTATTTTAGTTTGGACCCATGGACCAACATGAATTAAATAGTTAGATTTGGCCCATTTAGAAAGCCCATAGTTAAGGAGATGGATTAAATTAATTAAGTGATTAGACTAGAAGCTTCCTTCCTTAATTATTTCTTCATGAGAGGCCCCAAGGGGTACATTGGAAATTTTACAATTGCTTGGGGAAGGGGGCATGGCTGGCCTATATTAGAGGGGGGGAAATTTCTCTCTCCTCTCATTCTCATTCCAAATCTAGATCTAGAATTTCCCACTCCCAAATTCCCTCCATTCTCATTCCAATTCCCCACCAAATTTATTCCAAATTCTTCCCAATTCACCATTAGAAAGTTGAGAAGCAAGGATCTAGAAGGAGGAAGCAAGGATCTACAAAGAGGAGCAAGGATCTACAATTTGGAAGCAAGTTCATCTCAATTGGAGGTTTCATTAGGAATCCATCTCCCAATAGGTATAATTCAGTTTTTCCTATTAAAATAGCTTCTAAATCTGAGATTTAATCATGTAAAATCATCCCATATGTATGTACTACCCATAGGACTTTGTTTTATGTTCATAGGAGACCCATGGAGAAAGTTATGGTGCTTTTTGTGTTAATTTTGTTGGAATTCCGAATTTACATTTTGTTGTGTGTGTCAATTGATCCTATAGATCAATTGGGCATGTGATTATGTGTTTGGAGCTTGTGTCGTGTCCATATTTGGGTACATGTGGTTCGTATCCCAACTATTTGGTGATACGTGTCATTTTGGGGGTTTTCCCTCCGACACGGGGCTTTGAACATGTCGTATTTTGACACGGACACATAGATCTACTTTTGACACTTTGATTTGTTTATAAATATTATTTGTGACTTGTTTGTGTCCTTCGGGGTGCAATTGGTTGTGTGTTGGACTCGAGTCACATGCGTATCCTAGATCTAGTGGGATACGGTATGAAACTTTCCAATTTGGTGTGTTTATGTGTAGATCTAATTATTTATACTTTAAATTCTTCATTTATAATTAGTAAATATATATAGATATTATATATTATTTTAGTGTATTTATTATGCTATTTATTGTAGCATAGATCTATAGATATTTCTATGTGTTCTAATGTGGTGTATAAATATATGTATGTAGCTTTCTTGCATGCAATTATATATGTACTTATGTTAATAACATAAATTATACATAAATATTTTATAAAATATATTTATGTGTTTAAATGTGTAATTATATTATTTATAATTATTATATATTTAATTGTTAATTTAATGAATGTATTTTTATGTGTGCTTCTAGCCATGTAAAATACGTACATTAATATGTGCATTATGTTTTGTAACTAATAGTATTTAATTGTATTATTAGTATACTTTGTGTGGGTACCAATTGGGATCTAATTTTGATTCCTAAATTATTGTATTTTATTCCTATATTATATTTTATAGATGTCTTGTGAGGTTGACCTTGGTTTGACCATGTTTGACTTTAGAGTTGACCATAGTTGACTTTTGACTTAGAATTTATTTATTGACCTAGAAGTTGACTAGTTTGACTTGTTCTCTTTCCGGGATCTTGTATTAATGTGGTATTCCATATCTAGGTCTTCGAGGTACCGAGTCAGACATCTGTGAGACTATTCATTGGACTTCAGGCGAGTACATTCTCTGATAGTTTCTCATTTATGATATCCTCTATGTTCGTTGTATCTAGTGTAGATATACATGTCTCTCTTGACACTATGGTTACACGGATTGGTATATCCGGATCTCGTCATGAGATATTATTCCTTGGTATATGGTGTATATGGTGCAAGTATTATTTTATTGGTTATCTTGTACATGTACAGACACCGATTTTCGGGAGGAGTCGCTCTCTTCTTGGGGAATCTAGTGCCATAGCATACCGTGGTTGGATCTATTATACCAGTTGGGGGTGGGGAGTATTAGTATAGATATGTGATCAAATCCCTATTGAATAAAGTATTGGTAAGCGAATAGTGTTGATCATGCACCGCACGTATGATTAGCCAGGCCGTATTGTAATGCCACTTCCGAGCTACGATATTATACTTGGGATGGATTGGTTGAGTAGGCACCGTGCTAGCATAGACTGTAGAGGAGGTAGAGTTTTGTTTGGTTCGCCAGGAGAGCCAGAGTTCGAGTTTGCTAGAGGAGCTGCGGAGCAGGGAGAAGGCATTATTTGTGGAGCTATGGTGGAAGACAAGGAGTTGCCGCACCCGTTGATAGCAGAATTCTTGGATGTGTTTCCTGAGGAATTGCCAGGATTGCCACCAGATCGAGATGTTGAATTTTCTATAGACTTGGTGCCAGGTGCAGAACCAATTTCGCAGCATGTCTATAGAGTAAACAACAGCGAGCTGGTCGAGTTGAAGAAGCAGGTGGACGAATTGCAAGATAAAGGGTTTATCAGATCGAGTTCTTCACCATGGGGAGCCCCGGTATTATTTGTACCGAAGAAGGATGGATCGGTGCGTATGTGCATTGATTACAGGGCTTTGAATAATCTCACTATCAAGAATAAGTATCCTTTGCCATGGATTGATGATCTGTTTGATCAGTTGAGTGGTGCGAAGGTATTTTCTACGATAGATTTGAGATCAGGCTACCATCAGGTGAAGGTGAAGCCGAAGAACATACCGAAGACTGCTTTTAGAACTCGGTATGGTCAGTACGAGTTTATGGTGATGCCGTTTGGTTTGACTAATGTACTGGCGGTATTTATGAACTTGATGAACAAGGTGTTCCACCAGTACCTTGACAAGTTCGTGGTGGTGTTCATCGACGACATACTCATATACTCGAGGACACCGGAGGAGCATGAGGAACATTTGAGGATTGTGTTGGATGTGCTGAGGAAGGAGAAGTCGTATGGGAAGTTGTCCAAATGTGAGTTTTTCTTGGACAAGGTAGAATTCTTGGGGCATGTTGTGACTGGTGATGGTATTTCAGTGGATCCGAAGAAGATTTCAGCAGTGGAATCTTGGAAGACTCCGAGTTCGGTAGCAGAGATCAGGAGTTTCTTGGGATTGGCAGGCTATTACAGGAAGTTTGTGCAAGATTTTTCGAGGATTGCCGAGCCGATGACCAGACTCACAAGGAAGAATGTGGAGTTTGTTTGGACGGAGGATTGTCAGGTTGCTTTTGAGGAGTTGAAGAAGAGGTTGACGTCTGCTCCTATTTTGACGTTGCCATCAGGGTCCGGAGGTTTCACTATTTATAGTGATGCATCGGGGAAGGGTTTAGGTTGTGTTCTTCAGCAGCATGGGAAAGTGATTGCCTATGCATCCAGGCAATTGCGTCCTCATGAAAAGAACTATCCTACCCATGATTTGGAGTTGGCAGCCGTCATCTTCGCTCTGAAGTTATGGAAACATTATTTGTACGGAGAGTGTGTGGAGATCTTCACAGACCACAAAAGCTTAAAGTACGTTTTTACGCAGAAGGAGTTGAACATGAGACAGCGTCGGTGGTTGAAACTGATGAAGGATTTTGATATCTCTTTACAATATCATCCTGGGAAAGCCAATGTAGTTGCCGATGCTTTAAGCAGGTATCCGGTAGCTATGTTCTTAACGCAGGATCGATATTTGTTGGAGGACTTGGAGAGCTTGGGCATTGAGGTGATTGTTCCTGGGTGTGCTATACAGATGTGGGGATTGCAGATACACTCAGATTTGTTGGACAGGATTAAGGCAGCACAGTATGATGATGTATCTTTGAGGAGTATTAGAGCTCAGGTGAGAGCAGGATTGGAGGATGATTTCATTATTGCAGAGGATGGATCTTTGAGGTATGGAGTTAGATTGTGTGTGCCTAGTAGGGAGTTGCGATAGGAGGTGTTGCAGGAAGCGCATCGCTCTCAGTATTCCATACATCCAGGTACTAACAAGATGTATCGGGATATGCGAGAGAGTGTGTGGTGGTATGGCATGAAGAGGGAAGTGGCACAGTTTGTATCCAGATGCTTAGTGTGCCAGCAGGTGAAAGCCGAGAGACAGAGGCCAGAAGGGTTACTTCAGCCATTACCCATTCCAAAGTGGAAGTGGGAACACATTACTATGGATTTTGTGTCCGGACTTCCACGATCTCCAGGAGGGAAAGACGCGATTTGGGTCATTGTTGATAGGTTGACCAAGTCGACCCACTTTTTGCCTTTCAAGGTGGGTTTGTCTACGGAGAAGCTGGCAGAGTTGTATGTGAGGCAGATCGTTAGGATACATGGAGTTCCCGTCAGCATAGTCTCAGATCGGGATAGTCGTTTCACTTCTCATTTCTGGAGGAGTTTGTAGGAGAGTTTGGGCACTCAGCTCAAGTTCAGTACTGCATATCATCCCCAGACAGATGGGCAGTCAGAGAGGACTATCCAAACTCTCGAGGATATGTGCGCACTTGTGTACTAGATTTCGGGGGTTCTTGGGAGGACCATCTCCATTTGGTAGAGTTTGCTTACAACAACAGTTACCAGGCCAGTATAGAGATGTCACCTTTTGAAGCTCTATATGGTCGGAGGTGTCGTACTCCTTTGTCTTGGGACGATGTTGGAAAGAGAGTTTTGCTTGGGCCAGAGATGGTTGTGGATGCAGCGGAGAAGGTTCAGTTGATCAGAGACAAACTTCGAGTGGCGCAGGACAGACAGCGGCATTGGGCCGATAGCCATCGGAGACCTTTGGAGTTCGAGGTATAGTTTAGATTTTGTTTGTGCTTGTTCTTGTTTGTTATAGATTAAGTTCTTAAGATGGTGTTTTGTTCTAGGTGGATGGTTTGGTATTTCTGAGGATTTCTCCGACACGAGGCACGATTCGCTTCGGTGGAAGCGGAAAGCTTAGTCCGCGATTCATCGGACCTTTCACTATTCTAGAGAGGGTCGGTGCAGTTGCTTATAGACTAGACTTGCCACCTGCATTGGAGGGAGTGCACAACGTGTTTCATGTGTCGCAGTTGAGACGATACGTGGCAGATCCTAGTCATGTATTGGATCACTCAGAGATAGAGGTGGGCCCTACTCTTAGCTATCCAGAGCAGCCAGTTGAGATTCTGGATCGGAGAGAGAAGGTGCTGAGGAACCAGACTATTCCTTGGGTACGCGTCGCATGGAGGCATCACTCTCCGGGGGAGTCTACCTGGGAGAGAGAGGATGACATGCGAGAGCGTTATCCATATTTGTTTGTACCTTGAGGTATGTTATTTCTAGTTATGTTCTGTTCATTGTTATGTTCTGTTCATTAGTTAATTGTGATTCTTTAGTTCTGTTCTGTGATTTTTCTGGGGGTAGTTTTCATCTTTAAATTTCGAGGACGAAATTATTTTAAGGAGGGTAGACTTGTCACTACCACATTTTAGGAAAAATGGTACTTTAGTAATTTCCTATTTAAATAAATATTGTGCATGGTAAATAATTTTTGTTGTATTATTTAATTATTGTTGGATGTTATTTAATTATTTTTGAATTATTTTAGTAGACCCAACTATTTTAGTTTGGACCCATGGACCAACATGAATTAAATAGTTAGATTTGGCCCATTTAGAAAGCCCATAGTTAAGGAGATGGATTAAATTAATTAAGTGATTAGACTAGAAGCTTCCTTCCTTAATTATTTCTTCATGAGAGGCCCCAAGGGGTACATTGAAAATTTTACAATTGCTTGGGGAAGGGGGCATGGCCGGCCTATATTAGAGGGGGGGAAATTTCTCTCTCCTCTCATGCTCATTCCAAATCTAGATCTAGAATTTCCCACTCCCAAATTCCCTCCATTCTCATTCCAATTCCCCACCAAATTCATTCCAAATTCTTTCCAATTTACCATTAGAAAGTTGAGAAGCAAGGATCTAGAAGGAGGAAGCAAGGATCTACAAAGAGGAGCAAGGATCTACAATTTGGAAGCAAGTTCATCTCAATTGGAGGTTTCATTGGGAATCCATCTTCCAATAGGTATAATTTAGTTTTTTCCATTAAAATAGCTTCTAAATCTGAGATTTAATCATGTAAAATCAACCCATATGTATGTACTACCCATAGGACTTTGTTTTATGTTCATAGGAGACCCATGGAGAAAGTTATGGTGCTTTTTGTGTCAATTTTGTTGGAATTCCGAATTTATATTTTGTTGTGTGTGTCAATTGATCCTATAGATCAATTGGGCATGTGATTATGTGTTTGGGGCTTGTGTCGTGTCCATATTTGGGTACATGTGGTTCGTATCCTAACTATTTGGTGATACGTGTCATTTTGGGGGTTTTTCCTCCGACACGGGACTTTGAACATGTCGTATTTTGACACGGACACATAGATCTACTTTTGACACTTTGATTTGTTCATAAATATTATTTGTGACTTGTTTGTGTCCTTCGGGGTGCAATTGGTTGTGTGTTGGACTCATGTCACATGCGTATCCTAGATCTAGTGGGATACGGTGTGAAACTTTCTAATTTGGTGTGTTTATGTGTAGATCTAATTATTTATACTTTAAATTCTTCATTTATAATCAGTAAATATATATAGATATTATATATTATTTTAGTGTATTTATTATGGTATTTATTGTAGCATAGATCTATAGATATTTTTATGTGTTCTAATGTGGTGTATAAATATATGTATGTAGCTATTTTGCATGCAATTATATATGTACTTATGTTAATAACATAAATTATACATAAATGTTTTATAAAATATATTTATGTGTTTAAATGTGTAATTATATTATTTATAATTATTATATATTTAATTGTTAATTTAATGAATGTATTTTTATGTGTGCTTCTAGCCATGTAAAATACGTACATTAATATATGCATTGTGTTTTGTAACTAATAGTATTTAATTGTATTATTAGTATTCTTTGTGTGGGTACCAATTGGGATCTAATTTTGATTCCTAAATTGTTGTATTTTATTCCTATATTATATTTTATAGATGTCTTGTGAGGTTGACCTTGGTTTGACCATGTTTGACTTTAGAGTTGACCATAGTTGACTTTTGACTTAGAATTTATTTATTGACCTAGAAGTTGACTAGTTTGACTTGTTCTCTTTCCGGGACCTTGTATTAATGTGGTATTCCATATCTAGGTCTTCGAGGTACCGAGTCAGACATCTGTAAGACTATTCATTGGACTTCAGACGAGTACATTCTCTGATAGTTTCTCATTTATGATATCCTCTATGTTCGTTGTATCTAGTGTAGATATACATGTCTCTCTTGACACTATGGTTACACGGATTGGTATATTCGGATCTCATCATGAGATGTTATTCCTTGGTATATGGTGTATATGGTGCAAGGATTGTTTCATTGGTTATCTTGTACATGTACAGACATCAATTTTCGGGAGGAGTCGCTCTCTTCTTGGGGAATCTAGTGCCATAGCATACCGTGGTTGGATCTATTATACCAGTTGGGGGTGGGGAGTATTAGTATAGATATGTGATCAAATCCCTATTGAATAAAGTATTGGTAAGCGAATAGTGTTGATCATGCACCGTACGTATGATTAGCCAGGCCGCATTGTATCTTGCCCAAGCCGATCACATGTTAAGCTAGTACTCACACACTTAGTCATTAGTATTATTGTTTCATTAGCATATTGTTCATTATTGTATTTCTTTCCAGTATTTACTTATTGTCTATATATCTCTTGTATCTATTTTGTGCATCTTGTTTATCCACAGCTATTTACTGTTACATAGTTTTTATCATGGATTAGAACTGCTGTTAGAGATGTACTCTGCTCCTTTCCTGACTGGATATATTTTTCCAGATGACACTGAGGAGTACCCTACCTATTATGGACCCCAGGATATTGTGGGTTTAGATTCTGAGACCCTGGCTCAAGAGGGACTTATCCCAACTGAGACAGTTGACCTTGGAGTGTAGCTTTGTAGTATGATAGTATTCTTTTGTACTGGATTTGTCTCCAGCTTATTTTGTTGCTCTTCAGACTCATTGATGTATTATTTTAAACTCATGAGTTGTATGATGACTATTCTATTCTTATCTGATTCGTGCTCATTCTATCTTAGTTCTGTGATTGAGTATTCTATCATTATTGGTGGTTCATTACATTAGATAGACTATCTAGACAGCGTTCTACCGCCGATTTTGCGGCGTCGGCTGTGCGTTATTTTCGACTAGTATCCTTACACCGGGTACGGGTCGTGACATTCCCCATTGACAGGGGCCTCTATTTATAGAGTCTTTGGTGACAGTGACCACTCCGTTGGTGTAGCAACCGAGGAGTGGAAAGTACAGCACCCTTTTACACAACGGTTAAGTAACCAATGCCTACGTATAGATGATCTTTTGACTGAGCGGGTGACGTGGGTCCAACTAAGGGGACACAACACGTACGGTTGCTACTAAAATCATGACGTAAAAGCCACGCGGGTAGGTATCCATTGTGTAGAAGAGGTTGGCGTAGAAGCCAAATGTCCGTCACCATGGCATAGAAGCCAAGTAGGCATAGAAGCCGAACAGGCATAGAAGCCGAGTAGGCGTGGAAGCCGAGTAGGCATGGAAGCCAAGCAGGCATAGAAGCCGAACAGGCATAGGAGCCGAGTAGGCGTGGAAGCCGAACAGGCACAGAAGCCGAACAGGCATAGAAGCCGAGTAGGCGTGGAAGCCGAGTAGTCGTAGACACTGAGTGGGCGTGGAAGCCGCATGAGCACAGATCCTGAATGGGCATAAAAGCCGCTGCATATCGTGCCAGAATGGGCGTTGAAGCCGCTTGAGCACAGATCCTGAATGGGCGTAGAGGCCGCTGCATATCGTGCCAGAATGGGCGTAGAAGCCGCTTGAGCACAGATCCTGAATGGGCGTAGAAGCCGCTGCATACCGTGCTGATGTGGACGCTTTAGCCAGAATTACGGCTTTTGAAGATATAACCAAATCTCTTGCAGAGATTTGCCATCACCTTATGCATTAAATGCGGAGGCATGTTTCGAAGGTCTGCAGGCCTTCTGTGCACCCGTCGCAGAGACGTGTCTTGAGAGAAACTGTCACCGCTCTGTGCAATTAGACGTGGAGACGTGCCTCGAATCCCGTACGAAGTGCAGCTTTTGACGTGGCAGGCGGTTTGTCTGCTGCGGAGCGTAAAACAGCTCATGTTTGCCTGTGTAAAACAGGGCGGCGTATTCCCTTGTACGCAAAAGAGCGGTTTATGCTGAGGGGACTCCAGTAAACGACGGTTTGGTGATGTTTTACCAAATCCTCTGCATTAAATGGTGAGATCCGCCATCATACTGTGGGACGCGTCTCGAGAGGTCTGCCATTATTTCTAGCCATCGTCTGGGTAGCCGTGCATCACCTTTTGTCAGGAGTCAGAGGTCAGATTCACTGCGTGACTTGACAGGTTCATTTTGGGGAAGATGAAGCGTTCCTCGTACGCTATCACGCTGCTTTAAGAGCGGTTGAGTTTTACGCCATGGAGGCGATGAAGAACTCTGTTTCACGCTGGAGCGGCCTGGACGTACTGCACTTATGCGAATGGTCCTTTGAGCTTTATTCTTCACACTGTATTTTAGCGGAGAAAACTCTGTTGTACGCCTGATGGCTCTAAAGGCCTCTGCTTACGCTGCTCTGTATCAAGAGGCTGTGTAGCTCTTCCCAGTATATTTTTTATGCTTCTACATAGACATATAAATATTCCCATCTGGAATCATCAGGAATCACCCCCTCTGATCTAATCTGGAATGATAGCAGCCGCGCATCAAGTGCGCGGTGAGCCGTACTTACCCCTAGTCGTTTACATGTCGAAACAGGTATTTCAAAGACACCGAGTTCATTCTTTATAGTCTGGACTCTCTTGCATTTCTTGACTTGTCTCACTTACATGTTTTTGGACTTGACTCACTACATGTATTTCATGCTGGACTCACTACACGTTCTTGTGCACAGACTTACTCTTAGTTTAGATTTCTTGTATCTTGCAGTCATTACTATCTTGTTTCTGATATTCCTGCATCTTTACCTTTATGCACTAGTGATACATGCATATTTCTTGTTCATACTTTATTTCATTCTCCTTGCTACTTGCTATAACTGTTTTATAGTTTTTATCATTTAACTGGAACTGCTGTTAGAAATGTACTTTCTCCAGTCCTGACTGGGCATATTTTTTCCAGTGTATCCGGAGGATTGGTGTCCAACATTTTATGGACCTGAGCCTGTCGATGGTGCAGACAGGGACCCTCTAGTTTAGGGATAATTTCCGGGTTGGTAGCCGGGATCACTAGGACCCTGTTGTTGTTTTTATTAGCTTTTAGCACCGGATTTGTCTCTTGTTTTGGACTGAGACCTTGTATTATATTTGATTTTTTGATGATGTATTATTATTATTGATGTTGTGGTTGTTGTAGTAGTTATTGTTGGTTAGACTTTATAGTTGTTAGCCTTCTGTGCTATCTTATCGTGCTTAGATTCGTGATTGAGTACTTGTGATTATCATTATGATATTGCTCCTCCATTTAGATTTGAGATCTTGGCAGGTTTATATATTGATTGCGTGAGATTGTTATCTAGATAGTCGACCTATACAGCGTTCTACCGCCGATGCTGCAGCGTAGGCTGGACGTACCCACGACTCATGCCCGATTTTTCCGGGCACGGGTCGTGACACCCACTGTTGTCTTCCTAGGAAGACGACCCCCAAGGGAGTAACTGCTTGTTGCAAGGGTCTCCTATACCCTGGTGGTAAAACTGCACAAGAGGCCTCCGAAACCATCGCTGGCGTAGGAGGCAAATCCTGAGGAAGATGGGCTGGAAGAATATGTGGCTACTTGTGTCGATGTCCCGTCTTTGGATGATGTAATCCCTATTAAAAAGATACCTTACTTTCTCAATAAAGGGCTATCTTTTAACTACTCCGATGTTGCACATTTGAGTACAATGTATTCTTTAGAATATGGTCTAGGGTTATAACTGCATACATAATTGACTACCACTTATGCAGTGAATCAAATTCTCCAAAGTCGAGGCTCCTACTTCATAGTTCCAGCAAAGAGGAGAGGAGACAAAAACATCATCTTCGGCAGGGTGGAAGATCGTCGAAACTTTATTTCGAGTGAGCCAGAGCCCGAGCTCGGTAGGGTACAAATCTTCTGCTACAACTCGCAAGCCAAGGACATCATCTAAAAAATGGGTTACAATTTGAAGAGCAACCTGTTGGCCCATCCGGTCTCAGTCAACTTAATTTTAATATTTAACTAAACCAAGCATTGATATGTCGCATCTGAAGCCTCAACACTGCTATTGCATGTCGTTTGTATTGCGTCTATTCAAATATAATCTTTTATTTATTTGAGTCTAGGACTGATATACGCTGAATCGCATTGATAAAACCAAGAACCTATAAACTAGATACCTAGTCCACTCAAATAAACCAAAGAACCTATCTACCAAATCAGGCCACATTTATTTATAAAGTCTACCATACTAGAAGACCAAACTCGGGCCGAACTCGGACCAAACTCAGTTACCCTTTTGGTATAAAATCAACCAGTTTAATAGCTTCTGATTTCTTGGCCCAACGGTTAAAAATTTGAATTAAACCCCATACGAATTCTGTTTACCTACAACCTATAAATAGGATTGGAATTCTTATTCTTACTCACTCAACTATTCTTAAGTCTTCTATCCTATTGTGAGCAAACCTCTAAGCCTTAACTTTTCCATCTCAAAGAGCAACTCCCTAGCCTTCCTAGTGCCAAGTGAGATCTCGGTCTAGAAGTCTTTTGAGTTGTAAAGATCTTTGTTCAATCAGTTACTCTCTCTCTCTCTCTCTCTCTCTCTCTCTCTCTCTCTCTCTCTCTAAGCTGTGAAGTTGAGAGACTTCAGATCAAAATTCGTGGTGTAAAGAAGTGGCAAGCCTTCGGATCAAAGCTTGTGATTCACTATTGGTAATTATAGTAGAGAAACTCTGAGCTTGAGTTCTCGGGACTAGACTAGTCTTCTCAGAGAAAAACTAGTATACATCTTGGTGTTTGTGTTTGCTTTCTCTCTCTACTTTACTGCTTTACTTTACTGTCTCTATATACACTATTAGTTAGCAACTGCCTTCATTATGATAATCTTAAATTGGGTAGTTTATTTTCCTGCACTATATTTGCCCCCCTCTAGAGTTGCCTTACGGTCCTTCAAATGGTATCCGAGCTAGTTCTCTCGATATTTGGCTTAACATCCTAAGAGACTTATGGAAACTGTTAGATCTATCCACACCAACAGTGGTGATGGCCAGTCCACAAATAGGCCACCTCTATTCGACGGTACTAACTACACATACTAGAAGACATGTATGAGCTTCTACCTAAAGTCACTTAATTTTGACCTTTGGATGTAGTAGTAGAAGGATACAAGAAGTCACCTAGAATAGTCATAGATGGTAACCTTGTAGAGAAGCCTCATGATAAGTACGCAGACACCGAAAAGAAACAAGCTAGTCTTGATGCTAAAGCTACTAACGCTCTATTTTGTGCTGTAGACAGAATTGAATCTAACAGGGTCTCCACTTGCGAAACTTTGCACGAAGTATGGAAACTTCTTGAGGTTACTCATGAAGGAACCTCCCAAGTGAAGGAATAAAAAATAAGCCATCTAACACAAGAGTATGAAGCATTCAAGATAAAGCAAAATGAGACGATTACTCAAATATTCACGAGATTT
Organism: Iris macrosiphon; assembly: GCA_036927795.1. Classification (NCBI taxonomy): domain Eukaryota; kingdom Viridiplantae; phylum Streptophyta; class Magnoliopsida; order Asparagales; family Iridaceae; genus Iris; species Iris macrosiphon. The sequence continues at coordinate 135,662,974 of JAYESA010000007.1, forward strand.
CTCGACATCGTCAACCCTCTATTATCACTCGGCAAGGAATACAGCAATCACGAGAAGATTCGCAAGGTACTCATAGAACTCACCAAGAATTGGAATTCCAAGGCCACTACAATTATAGAAGGGAATGATCTTACCACGATGACCCTCGAGACGCTCATGGGCAAGCTGATGACTCACGAGCTGGATCTCAAGAAATTTGAAGAACCCATTCCCAAGGGAAAGACAATCGCTCTTAAGGCACATCACAAAAAGTTTACCAACTACAACTCCGACGATAATGAGTCTCGAGATGAGGAAGTTGCCCTAACCACAAGAAACTTCAGAAAATTTCAAAGAAGAATGAGCCAACTGACAACTGTGATAAAGAGTCTATATGCTATAATTGTAAGAAGACAGGGCATATAAAGAAAGATTGTCCAACCCTAAGAAAAGAAAATTGTCACAATTACTCATCCAGAAGAACATCATCACAGAAATATGCAAACACTAGTATTTGGCATAAAAGTGAAGCTAGTGAATCTGAAGAAGAGAATCCTCAAGAAGCAGCAAACATATGCTTCATGGCGTTAGCTGATCAGGTAACTGATAATGACTCTTATGATGATTTTACTTTTGATGAACTAGGTAATGCTTTTAGTGATTTTCTTGATAATTTTAGAAAACTTAGAAATAAGTACAAGCATGCTAAAAAGATATTCAAGAATGTCAAACTGAAATAGAGAGACTAACATCTCTACTAAGTGAAGTAAAGGATACCTCAAATAATTCAAACGATAATTCTAGACTTAAGCTTAACATCCATGAGGCACTTTCCAGTCTTGACAATAGATCTCAGGAGAACGCTAAGCTTAAGGAAGAACTCGAATCTGAAAAGAAGAAGCATTCCATTGCTACACGTAGAATAGATGCTCTTACTGCTAAATATGATGAAGTATATACTACCTCTAAAAAGTTAGAGATTAGATTGGGTAAACAGGTCGAACAAACCTTCACCCAACCTAACACAAGACACGTAGCAAGATGAAAGAACACTCACAGTTATGCTCCTACCTACATGCATAACAGTTCATGCAATCATCATGCACATAGAATCAAACACAATAATGCATTATATTATAGATATCCACGAAGACCACAAAGAAATGTCAAACGCAATCATGCATTCTATCCATATAGACCACAAGGAACTGCTTCACACAATCATATCTATCATGCTGAACCAAGCATCAATCACACAGCTATATGTCACTACTATGGTAATAAAGGACATATATCTAGATTCTATAGAACAAGAAAATTAGTAGATATTAATGTTTATGCATGGGTACCAAAAACTAACACAGCAGGACCCTCAAGGAAATGGGTACCAAGGGTTACATCTATAACTCGTTTTGTAGGTAGATTAACCCTCTCATGCTAGAAGCAAGTGGATTCTCAATAGTGGTTGCTCACGACATATGACTGGTGATGCTAACCTATTTACAACGCTATCGATGAAGAAAGAAGGTTATGTCTCCTTCGGCAATAACCTCAGAGGATACATTATTGGTAATGGTAATATAGGTGTTCCTCCCTATCCTGTCATAAAAGATGTTTGTCTAGTAACGGAATTAAAACACAACCTACTTAGCATCAGTCATCTAGCTGACCATGGCTATGGTATTAACTTTGTTATAAACAAATATTCTATTTATGAAAGATCTACTGGTAAGGTTATCTTTGAAGGGGTTAGGGAAGACAATATATATATTTTATATCTTGCAAAAGATACTGACAATACAGGAAAATATCTATACGCCAACAAAGATGACAGATAACTATGGTATATGCGTCTAGGACACGCAAACATGGATACTATTGCAAGACTATCTACAAAGAAACTCGTAAGAGGCTTACTAGAGATTACTTTCAAGAAAGATATGGTATGTGCTGATTGTGAAAAGAATAAAGCTACTAAATCTTCTTTTAAATCAATCAACTCTGTAAGTACCTCTAGACCTCTCCATTTCTTGTATATGGACTTGTCTGGACCCCGTTGAGTCGTCAGTCTTGGCGGTAAGCTTTATGCTTATGTTTTTCTTGATGATTTTTCTAGATACACAAGGGTTTATTTTCTTGCAAATAAAAATAAAGCATTTTCTGAATTTGTCACTTTTTGCAAAAATGTTCAAAACGAAAAAAGTTTCATGATTACTCGTATCCTAAGTGATTATGGAGGCGAATTCAAAAATAGTGATTTCAAAAGATTCTGCAATGAAAATGGTTTTTCTCATGAATTTTCTTGTCCTAGAACTCTACAACAAAATGGTATTGTTGAGCAAAAGAATAGAACTCTTGGCGATATGGCTATAGTCATGTTAAATTAGTATAACCTTCCGAACTACTTTTAGGCTAAATCTGTAAATACTTTATGCCATATTTTGAATATGGTGCTTACTTGACCTATATCGAAGAAAATCCCCTATGAACTTTGGTTTGGTAAAATCTCCACAATTAGTTATTCTAAAGTTTTTGGCTGCAAATATTTTTGACTCCAAGGCCAATGATGGTATTTTTCTATGTTATGCCACAAAAAGTAAATGATTCAAAGTATTCAACAAAATCTCATTGACTGTTGAAGAATCAATCAATGTTACATTTGATGAACACAACATTCAAGCACTAAACAAAAGTTACGATGAAGGTAGTCAAACCGCAACCAACAAGTCATCAGAAGATACAAACAATACAAGTCATCCAAAAAGTCTGCCAATGAGACTAAAGTTCTCCACAGATCATCCTGAGAACTTGGTAAAAGGTGATGTATCGAAAGGTGTAAGTATACATTCCTCAAATAGAGATATCATTGCAAATGTTGCTTTATTTCAAGTAAAACCTAAAAATGCTGATAAATTTTGGATTTCTGCTATGCAAGAGAAACTCAACCAATTTGAATGCAATCAAGTTTGGAAACTTGTTCCTAAACCTAATAATTGTCCGATCATTGGTACTAAATGGGTTTTCCAAAATAAAATAAATGAGGATGGTTCAGTTACACGTAACAAAGCATGTCTTATAGCTCAAGGATACAACCAAGAGGAAGGTATCGACTACGATGAGACTTATGCTCCTGTTGCTAGACTTGAATCTATTTGAATACTTTGCGCTTTTTCTAGTTTTCATAACTTCAAACTTTTTCAAATGGATGTTAAAAGTAATTTTCTAAATGGTGTTATCAAAGAAAATATTTTTGCTAAACAACTCCCTGGTTTTGAAGATTTCAAACACCCTTACCATGTATTCAATTTATGAAAGGCTCTATACGGACTCAAACAAGCCCCTCGTGCTTGGTATGAATGTCTTAGCTTCTTTCTACTTGAAAATGGTTTTTCAAAACAAAAAAAATTTGATACTACCCTTTTTATAAAAACTTCTGCTAATTCTTTGTTATTAGTGCAAAAATATGTTGCTGATATCATATTTGGATCTACTAATGAGATGCTATGTAATGAGTTTGCTAAGTGTATGCAGAGTGAATTTGAAATGAGCATGATGGAAGAACTGACTTTCTTCCTAGGATTGCAAATCAAGCAAGATTTACAAAAAACTTTTATCCATCAGGCTAAGTACATGAAGGATTTGCTCAAAAAGTTTGACATGGACAATGCAAAGCCTATCGAAACTCCAATGGAAACATCCACTAAGCTTGACCATGATGAAAGCAGTAAACCAACAAACATACTTAAGTATCGAGGTATGAATGGTAGTTTATTATATCTAACTGCTAGTCGCCCAGACAATATGTTTGTTGTATTTCTTTGTGCTAGATATCAGGCTAATCCTAAGGAATCACATTTGTGCACAGTTAAGCATATCCTCAGATACCTTAAAGGGACTTTGACGACAGGCTTATAGTATCCCAAAACTACGTCCTTTGACCTTGTTGGTTACTCAGATGCTAATTTTGCTGGATGCAAAGTCAATCGAAAAAGCACCACCGGCACGTGTCATTTTCTAGGAAAGTCTCTAGTCTCCTGGTTTAGCAAGAAATAAAATTCTATTACATTATCAACAACTGAGGCAGAGTATATCGCTGCAGGACGTTGTTGTGCTCAAATTTTGTGGATGAAGCATACCCTAGAAGACTTCAATCTGCACTATAAGACTATTTTGTATGATAACACTAGCACCATTAATCTCACCAAAAATCCAGTATGCCACTCATGCACTAAGCACATAGAAATCCGTCATCATTTTTTAAGGGATCATCAATCACACGGAGATATTTGTTTAGAGTATTTAGACATGGAACATCAATTAACAGATATCTTTACTAAACCTTTAACTGAAGATCGATTCAACTTTCTCCATCGAGAATTAGGTCTTTTGGATTCTAATAAAATATAAGAATCATAAGATGCTTTACTCATTTTTCGTTATATTTTTCAAAGTTTTAAATTTTTTGGATACAAGCCGAAAGGGCCCTTCTATCAAAAAGGTGTAAATAACCTTAAGCAACACGGTATTTAAGTATCTTCGGACCACCACTAGTTGGGATCCAGCCTTTACAGCTACTCCAAGATGATTTAAACTCTTGAAAATGTATAATTTAAGTTCAACACTTATTGTTTTGTATTCATATCAAGTCAAGAAACACATAATATCGATTAAAGTTATATTGAGATTCTAGAAATAAATGTCAACAGAATTTGGACCAAACTCGGGCCAAACTCGGTTACTTTAATTCCAAAATATGTTATGTCATTTAATTCTTTTCCTAATTTGGATTTTTTTGACTCTATATATTGATCATTTTGCTGCTCATTGATTCAGACCAACAAAAATATTTTCTCCTCTACAAATAATCTTAGTTTTTCCTCCTACATCATGTCCTAATGGTCCCTAAAAGGAAACAAGATTTCTTTTTCGACTATATTTTCTGTCCCATTATGCCAAATATAGGTGAACTCGACGGTTTCACTTTTCAAAGCCTCAAAATTTCAAATGATTGGTTTAATGATTTCTCGAAAAGACACATATTTTTTTGGCCATCCTATTGATTTTATTTCTCAACACAAAGACTATCTACCTACCTTTCAGAAACTTTAACATGAATAATTCGTTCCAACCCGTACCGACATTTACACCAATGCTATTCAAATATTCTATTGTAACTTAACATATGAACATGACACTATTTCATCTAGAGTTTATGGTATTCTAATTGAATTCGATGCAGATGACTTGGGTAAAATTCTACACATTCCTGCTGATGGACAACCCTTAGTCAACATTATGCAAGTTCAATTCGATCATGAATTAACCCTAGATTCCATCAAGAATATCCTTTGTCACCCTCTTGAATGTCCACCTGGTAAATTTTATGCTAGATATTTGAATGGTCACTTTTTTGAATTGTATCGCATTATCTTTTCAACTTTTCTACCTAGGAAGACTTACTTTGATGAGGTCTCTTATCTAGAAATGTCAGCTTTATATTATTTGTATTTCGGTATTAACTTTAATGTTCCACAGACCATCTTATCTCAAATGGTTCAATGTCGCAAGAAAGGACGTCCACTACTATACGCTATGTACTTGCCAACAATTTTTAGCTATTTCGATATTCCTTTGGATACTTGTCCAAATCTTTAGGAACCTTTATACCTCAATCGAATTCGGAGAATTGAGCCAACTTTGCTTTTACCTTATAACTCATCATCAAACTCCAACACTCATCATGTTGATTCTATCACTCCTGTTGATGAACAACCGCAAACCTTAGAGTCTATTTTCACTCTTTTGCGTGATTGCTTTCACCAAGAAGATCTACGCAATCGTTCTACTGATCATCGCCAAACTCTTCAGACTCAGGCTCTTGGTAACACTTTGATAAACATTCAGTACACCTTATCGAAGCACCCAGCCGGACCTTTTCTGATTCTCCGAAATCTAAATCAGCAAGGATTTCATATTGATCACCCATATATTCAGCGATATTTGGATCCAGCTGATGCCTTCTTTGATCCAAACAGAATATTTGAACCAGATGATGAAGATGAAGAAAATGACAACTAGTTTTACTCAATTGATTTGAATGTTAAAAAGTTTACTTTGAGATATTCTACTATCATGTTTCTATTACACATCCACTTTTGTATGTTTTCTTTCAAATAAATAAAAGTTTAAATACAAATTTTTCTTTTGCCATTATATATTATCATGTATATACTTTACTCTCTTATTTTTCTTGTCATCTTACCGATTTTTGGGGAGCATGTCATTTCAATCAAATGATAATGGAGGAGAAAGAATACATGATACTGGCATACAAGATGATACTTGACAGACATTATCTTTAGCATATCAACTGCTCCACAGTTACGGGGGAGCCCTGCATATCAAAGACTTGCAGTATCATTCATAGTTTGTCAATTATCAAAATATGAGAGATTGTTGTCCCATCCAGTCTCAGTCAACTTAATTTTGATAGTTAACTAAACCATTCATTGATATATCATATCTTAAGCCTCAACACTGCTATTGCATATCGTTTGTATTACATCTATTCAAATATAATCTTTTATTTATTTGAGTCTAGGACTGATGTACGCTGAGTTGCACTGGCAAAACCAAGAACCTATAAACCAGATACCTAGTCTACTCAAACAAACCAAAGAACCTATCCACCAAATTAGGCCACATTCATTTACAAAGTCTACCATACCAGGAGACCGAACTCGGGCCGAACTCGTGCCGAACTCAGACCAAACTCGGTTACCCTTTTGGTATGAAATTAACCAGTTCAATAACTCCTGATTTCTTGGCCTAACGGTTGAAAATTTGAATTAAACCCCATCCGAATTTTGGCCGAATTTTGTTTACCTATAACCTATAAATAGGATTGGAATTCTCATTCTTACTCACTCAACTATTCTTAAGTCTTTTATCCTATTATGAGCAAACATCTAAGCCTTAACTTTCCCATCTCAAATAGCAACTCCCTAGCCTTCCTAGTGCCAAGTGCGATCTTGGTCTAGAAGTCTTCTGAGTTATAAAGAGCTTTGTTCGATCAGTTACTCTCTCTCTCTAAACTGTGAAGTTGTGAGACTTCGAATCAAAACTCGTGGTATAAAGAAGTGGCAAGCCTTCGGATCAAAGCTTGTGATTCACTATTAATGATTATAGTGGAGAAACTCTGAGCTTGAGTTCTCGGGACTGGACTAGTCCTCTCAGAGGGAAACTAGTATACATCTTGATGTTTGTGTTTTCTTTCTCTCTCTAGTTTACTGCTTTACTTTACTGTCTTTATATACACTGTTAGTTAGCTACTACCTTCATTCTGATAATTTTAAATTAGGTAGATTATTCTGCTGTACTCTATTCACCCTCCCCCCTCTAAAGTTGCCCCACGGTCCTTCAGCGACCAAGGCCTAAACTATAACAAAGGTCAACGCTTGCCGCTGCATCACTTCGCTTCTAAAGACAAGCCTGGGACCTATTATCAATGGACATATCATGGGTTGGGGTATGTCACACCGCCAATGACTCTTGAAGGCTAGGAGGAAGAAGTCGAATTATAATCTCACTCCTCACAGTCTTCTGCTTAGGACTCTGGCACAAGTATAAGAGATATGCTCAAGCAAATATTGTCTACCAATATGGTGTTAACACACCCCGAAGAAGAAGATGAACACCTGGTCGAGCTCTTCGAGGTAGAGCCATGGGCTCAATAGCTGGAATCATATTGGGAACTTTGCTTCGAACAGCGAAAACTACATATCGGAGATAAGGTCGTATATGTCGAACTGGGAGATGACTCGGCTCCCAAGCTCATCTTCATCAGCAAAAACGTCTCGGTCAAAGATGGTGAATCTCTTATCCAGCTGGTAAAAGAGTATTTAATCATCTTTGCATGGAGTTACTAAGATATGTCAGGCTTGGATCCACAAATTATAGTACACAAGCTCAACATCTTGCCGAATGCTAAGCCAGTGAAGCAACAACAACGGTTGTTCCGTCCGGACGTCATGGATGCCATTGAAGATAAAGTAAATAAGCTGATAGCAAGCGATTTTATTCACGAGGAACAACATTTAGATTGGGTAGCCAATATCGTTCCTGTCATCAAGAAGAACGGCAAAATCTGAGTCTGTATAGACTTTTGTAATTTAAATACGGCTTGTCCAAAGGACGAATTCCTCCTTTCGATCGCAGACATAATGGTTGATAATACTTGTGGCTTCGAGCATATGTCCTTCATAGACGGATTATCGGGCTACAATCAGATCAAGATGTTCCCAGGCGACAAAAAGCATACGGCATTCCGAACACCGATAGGGGTATACTGTTACACAATGATACCCTTCAGACTAAAAAATACAGGTGTGACATACCAAAAAGCTATGAGCACCATCTTCTACAAACATCTACGCAAGACATTCGAGTGTTATATTGATGACATCGCTGTTAAGAGCCATTTCCAGGACTACCACCTCCATGATCTATAGACGATTTCAACTTATTGTGAGCGCACTAGCTAAAGATGAACCCTAGCAAGTCTTTTTTGGGAGTCTTTAGTGGCAAGTTTTTGTGTTTTATCATAACTTTAAATGGTATTCACATAGACCCTGAGAAGACTAAGGCTATAATTGACATGCACCCTCCGAAGAATCTTCGTGAGCTTCGTGGCCTGAAAGGGAGGGTGGCATACATTAGGAGGTTTATAGCCAACCTCTTTGGGCGATGCCAACCCTTCACTCAGCTTATGAAGAAGGGAGTCTTCTTCGTCTGGACCAGAGAATGCCAGCAAGCGTTCGACAACATCAAGGAATACCTTACAAAGCCCCCAGTGTTGGTGTGTCCAGTCGTAGGAAAGCCCTTCCTACTATATGTGTGAGCTATAGATCATTCTCTTGGCTCTCTACTACCCCAGAAGATTGATGCAGGTCATAAGCAGGCCATCCATTACCTCAGCAGAATGATGGTTGATGCGGAGCATAGGTACAACCCTGTCAAGAAGGAGTGCCTCGCTCTGGTCTTTGCTATCCCAAAGACCCATCATTACGTGGCTGGGCAAACAATTCATGTCATCTCCTAATTTAACCCGCTCAGAGTCCTCATGACTAAGCCTGGGGCGCTTAACTCCAGCTTGGCCACATGGAAAATACTGCTCTCACCATACGACATGGTATTTGTCCTGCAGAAGGCGGTCAAGGGCCAAACATTGGCTAACTTTCTGGCATCTTATGCTGTGGTAAAAATATCAAAGCTCTATGATGACATTCTGGATGAGGTGTTAGAGTCTAACGCGACGACGGGTGAGTCCGTTTGTTCTTCAACGGTGCTTCAAGAACAGGGCCCAATGGCGATATTATCGCTGGAGTAGGGATATTATTGATTTCTCCCGATGGCCTGGTCGTTCACCGAGCCTATTCACTCATGGAGTCATGCTCCAACAATGTATCAAAGTATAATGCTCTCATTATTGGGCTCCAACTGGCTAAACAGTTGGAGGCAGACTACCTAGAGGCCTACGGTGACTCCAAGTTGATAGTCAGTCAGGTCCAACGAGAATACGAGGTCTGACACGACGACTTAGTTCCTTACAACCAGGCTGATATTTGAATCATCTTCACCTTCACCTAGTTCTTCATAAAGCACGTACCATGGATGCAAAATATTGAGGCCGATGTCTGGCCGGTCTTACAGCTTTCTTGATAGTCCCAATTAAAACTCATCAATTGATTACAGTAATTGGTCAAGAATTGGTCTGCCCGAGAAATAAACTCTTCCAGTATCTGAGTTACTTGGTGGAAATATACATCAATGTCAAAGACTGGAGGTTTCCTTTCATAGACTACGTAGTCTACGGGATCCTTCCAGACGACCCAAAGAAGGCTACTTTCGTTAGAAGATGTTCCCTCCGGTTCTATGATGATGCATCTATTAAGATGTTGTATCGCCGTTTGTATGACAGACTATTGCTACAGTGCCTATCGGACGTAGAGGAAAAATATGCACATTGTGAAGCTTACAACGGTATTTGTGGCATATACCAACCTGGCCCTAAGCTGCAAGATCGTCTCTGACGAATATGCTATTACTAGCCAACGATGGTAGCAGATGCCATCGAATATTCAAGAAAATACAGGATGTGTCAAATCCACTCAGACTTCATCCACCAACCTTCAGAATTTTTGTACCCAATTGTGGCTTCTTGGCCATTTGAGGCTTGGGGAATGGACATCATTGGACCTAGCCTACCGTCGTCGAAAGGGCACCAGTTTATTCTGGCCATAACTGACTACTTCTCCAAGTGGTCGGAAGCCATACAACTCGCTGAAGTAAAAATATCCAACGTGATCATCTTTGTCAAGCATCACATCATCTATTATTTTGGACTACTTCGGAGGATTATCCGCGATAATGGTCCACAATTTGTGAGCCATAACAACATAGCTTCAACGGCATAATCCAATAGTGAATAGATTAGTGGAAGCATTCAACATGACCATTATAAAGCTACTTAAGAAGCTTATCGCGTCCAATCAATGTGAATAGCATAAGAAACTAGGGGAATACCTCTGGGCCTATCGTACGACGGTCCAAACCCCAACTAGCAGTACGTCATTCTTTCTAGTCTACGGGAGCGAGGTTGTGCTCCCTCAGGAGATCCAAATTGCCTCGCTTTGGGTGGCTGTCGCCTACAAGTTGACAAATGACGACAACTACCGCCGATAGCTACAAGAGTTGGAAGCACTCGATGAGAAGCATCTCTTAGCTCAATAGCACATTGAGTTATACCAGGTACACCTCTCCGGAGCTTTCAACAAACTAGTCAAGGAAAGAGCATTCCAAGTAGGTGACATCGTATTGGCGGTGAGAAGAGCAATGGTCATGACGCATAAGACATCCGAGAAAATCTAACCTAAATGGGAAGGCCCTTCGTTGTGGAATTGGTAAATTCCAATGGTGCATACCGGCTCACAAAACCCAATGGAGACTTGCTGGTGATGCCGATCAACAAAAAGTTCCTCAAAAATTACTATGTCTAAAGTTAGGCTTGTACTCCCCCTATCCCCAACAGGGCGATTAAGATATATAATGTTTATATTTTGTTCATCCCCAACAAGTGCACATGTGTGGCACAAATTTTTCCCTACAAACTTATTATCAAAGCTATTATTTGTATTCAGGAGCCTTGAATATGTAATAGATAATGGATCTTCCAAATCTCCTTAGTGGGGCAATCCTTAAGTCTGTCGACACGATTCTCGCGTGGACTACTTAAAAAAATTAGTTCCCTCTGGCATTAGTTCACGTCCATACTACCTCTGAAATATAGTCCTAACGTTATCGCTTGTAGGGTTTGCCACGTCCACATTACCTCTGAGCAAACCTCCTTATTTTAGCTTTCGACTGTCGCATCCATGATAACTCTAATGTTGGTTTTCATCTAAATTTATCATCCGTAGTTAACCTTAAGTATGCCATGGATGACAAGTCCACAAAACCTATTACGTCCATATCACCTCTGATAGGCTTTCTTCTCAAACTTATTATTTGCACTCAAGTGCACAATAAATAATAGGTCGACCTAAGTACCCCCAGTGGGATGTCCCTAACAACTGCAGTGTTGTACTACATCCACATTACCTCTAGTACAATATCCAAGTTCACACATAATTGTAACAAAAGAGAAGTGCTGGATGTATAAAAACTTTTCATTAATATTCAAGATAATGAGTACATATGTTGTAAATCTATTACATCAAAGATATTTATTAATATTCAAAATCATGAGTACATATGATGGAAGTTTCTACGATAAGAACCTTCTCCATTAAGCCGTCCCTCTGTGTTATTTCTGGTACCGACACAAGTAAAGCCGGCAGCATAACTCAATGCATTCTTGGTCATCCCTCCTCAGTGCAAACCTCAGTACATGGAAAAGAATCCATACTGATGGATAGCAAATGAGGGGAGGATCAGGAGCTCTTCAACCATGCAAAAAGACTGAAGATAGGGATAATCAATCCAAATCAGTAATCAGCACTACAGGCTCCAACTTGCGGCATGCCACATAAAGGGAAAAAATGCAGCGAGCATGTTGCATAAAAATGGCATGCTCCACTCACGACGACGGACGTTCATTCTTGTCTCTTACATCAGTTCTTGATGAACTGACGCATAAAGTTGGTATTCTCTTCGAATGACGGGTTCTATGATATCCTTCCATGCTCCATCATGAGAAACACAAGGAGAAATAAAGCCTGCAATAAGAAAATACGCATCAGTCTCAACAAAGATTGTGAAAATGAGGAATACTCCAGCCTGCACGCATGTTGTAGATGAGACGCCATCCATGCGATGGAGCTACGTAAGAGCCTTGCACGCGTGTTCTAGATGAGCCTTTATCCATACGGCAGAACTATGTAAAATGCATGTGCATGTTCTAGATGAGCCTTCATTCAAGTGGAAGAGCTATGTGTAAAGTCTGAGTATGTTCTAGATGACCCTTCATCCATGCGGCAGAGCTATGTGAGAAGTCTATGCATGTTCTAGATGAATTATCATCCACGCGGTAGAACTTTATGGAAAGTCTGTGCATGTTCATGACAATTTCCTGTCCAGATGACAAGACTATCTACTTGTGTCTCCGTGTTCCTAGCATTACAGAACAAAGGCTGAGGCACCCCTATACCTCAAGACCGAGCATCAGTTTCAGGGGGCCACGGGTTCACATTTCCCTGTCAGACTCTCAACAAGTGGAGCGGTGGCCTTCAACATTTTTTCGAGCATGGAATAACTATAAGAAATGAGTCTCTCTCCCCTCCCTGGGTTCCCTATTTATAGAGGCCCAGGGCTGTGTGAGAAGATCAAGGCAATAAACAGGGCAACTATGAGAATGAATCTGACGCCTTAGAATGAATCTGACGCCTTAGAACTCGGACCATCGACGGCTGATAAGGCGTGACTCCTCGATTCTCGTAATCTATATTTATACTAAGTTAAACCGTCGCCTGGAAACCCGTGCCTATTCATTAGTGGAAGTTTCGATACTATTTTATTTAATAAAGATTCGATAGCTAGCTCCATGTCACACATAAATCGATGCTGCTCAAATTTTTCTCATCCATGCTTCTTTTTCAAAGTATTTCAAACTTAACTTATCAGTTTGAAAACTTTGAAGGGGGTCTTATAAAAGCATAAAAAAATCTAAAGCCATGTGCCCAAAAGCTACATACTCAAAGTTAGACTCAGTAAAGTCAGATCGCAGGGACTCAAAAGCAGCCATGCGGCCCCCAGACTAGAGGAACCAAATCCTTAAGAGGCGTCCATGTGGCCGAGACATCATTGGAAGCATCAGTCACATAATACCCTGACATGACATTAATTGCTTTCCATAAAGTTTTGATATGGCATTAAGTGTCTGAATGCTTTGAAAGCTGTGAGAAAAGTTGGCACACTAAATGACAGAAAATTACGTCAGCATAATAACAACTCTTGCCAGGAGTGTAGTGCTACGTTGACATAGAACAAAATTTTAAGGCCTCGTCTCCATGTTGCCCAATATCTATGCGGCTCTGACTCTTTGAGGCCTAGCCCCTATGCGGCTCTTGTCACGACCCGCGCCCGGTATAGGGGCACGAGTATGTGGGTACGTCCAGCCTACGCCACAGCATCGGCGGTAGAACGTTGTCTAGGTCACAATACTACCTAATCAATTGCACACGGATATCCAACTCCACAAGGAGGCACAGATATTATAATATAATATAAAAATACTCAACCACATTATTTGATGATAAACAAAAGAAATTGAGAGTAGGTTTATACGAAACCCTTTCTTTGTTTACAAACAAGAAAAAGAAATACAATTAATCCTATACGAGGATATTAAGTACAAAAAAATAATTCTGGAGAAAAATTACTATAGGAGTCTGATCTGCGGTCGGTCACTTTGTCCCTTGGACCACAGGATGACGAAGAAGTGCTGTAGAAGAAGAAGGAGCTTCAAAGATTGCAAGAGGGATTGAACTCTCGTTGCCAAAGTTGTCAATCAACACTCTCTATATGTGCTCTCCCTCTGATCTCCACCCCCGTCTCCTGTTACCGGAAGTCTCTATTTATAGAGCTCGGTCACAGTAACTGACCAGTCGGCGTAGAAGCCAATTAGTGGAGAGAGTTGCACCTTTTACGCGACGGTTATAATAACTGCTACCCACATCTAAATAATCTCCTTAATCCGTGTATGATGCGTGTCCCATTAGGAGGTAATGCGTGTAATCGCTCATCGAAGATCACGGCATGCAAGCCACGTAGATAACTGCTCCTCACATAGAGATAGTTGGCATAAAAGCCAATTAATTGTCTCGTTGGCATAAAAGCCAAATAGTTGTCTTGTTGGCGTAAAAGCCAAATAGATGTCTTGTTGGCGTAAAAGCCAAATAGCTGTCTTGTTGGTGTAAAAGCCAAGTAGTTGCATAATAGGTAACCAGCGTAAAGATAGCCAATCATCCTTCCTTGACTGAGATCTCGAGCGTATTCTGCACCAAATAGCCTTATCACGTACCTTTGCAAATATAGCCAGAGTTGGCGTATTTCGAGGAGATAGCATACGGCGTACTCCTATAGTTGAAAATAGCCTGGTTGGCGTAACATGCAAGGATGGTAATGTAAGCGTATTAGCCCTAATTTTAGCTCTCCTAGTCATTAAAAATAGAACAAAATCTCGTGCATTAAATGCAAAGATCTGCCCCCATCTCGCTCATTAACTGCAGATATATGCCTCGAGTTCTGTACGAAGAACAACTTTTGACATGGCATCTGATTTCGTCTCATCTTGAGCGTAAAGGCTCATTTCTATCTGTGTAAAATAGGCAGCATATTCCCTGAATGCGTAAAAATGACTTGTATCAAGGATATGTCACTAAACGACAACCTGGGCCTCTATGCAGAATCATTATTACAGCCATCCTCTCGATCGTCGTGCAGTATTCTTTGTCAGGAGTCAGGTTCACTGTTTTGTCTGACAGGTTCATTCGAGGAATACGAAGAGTTCCTTGTACAGCTTCCCGCTGCATTAAAAGCAGACATAGTTTACGCCGGAGTGTAACAACCTTTTTATGCCAAAACAACCTGGAAGTGCTGCCTTACGCAGGTTGTTTTGGAGCTCTGTTCTACGCTGGATAGCATTGAAGCTCTGTTGTACGCCAATAGCTTTGAAGTCATATTTTATGCCACACAGCGCTGGAGCTCTATTTTATGTGGGCTTCATGCACGTTGGGGGTTTTAAGCGTACAATTTCCCAGCGTATTTTTTATGCTTCTACATACATAACTAAATCATGATAAGATATCGAAGAAGATAAACGAAATACAACACAAGTCTAAATAAAATAATCTAAATGCAAATAATAACATCCAAGTCTCAAAATATGCCAGAAATAAATCCGGCACCAATAATCTGCTAAAAGAAACTAACTGAATAACTAGTGATCCCGGCTAGACCTCCCGGAATCACACCTGAGCTACAAGGTCCAAGGCTGCAGCTACTCTCCCTTTGGTCCATAATATGTCGGACACCAGTCCTCCAAGTCGCAGTATAGAAAAATATATCCAGTTAGGATTGGAGCAAAGTACAACCCGATAACAGTTCCAATTAATTGACAAGGACTATAAAACAATAAATAGATGATGCTATATACTGAGAGAAAATAATAAATAGATGCAATATCAAAAATAAAGAGAACAGGCAATATAGGCAATATGATATAGTCAGTGCATATATAAAATGAAAAGAAAAAACTACAATATCATATACAGGGTAATTATAGCATATGCACTGAAATGAAGGACTGTAACTATTCTAAGTGTTTTAAATAGTATCTTCGACATGTACAATAGCTATATGGCCTGGCTAATCATACGTGAGGCATATGATTAACACTAAAAATATTTTACACTTGTACGATAGGGATATGATCACATCTCACTAGCAATTTCCCTGCCCCCAACTAGTACAGTAGATCCAACCATGACAAATTACGATACACGATCAATGTCTAATATATCATATACAATGTCTAATATCAATGCCGTGTACAATGTCAATACGATAACCAATGTAATATCTCATGACTACAGATCCAATCTATATACTAGTCCGTGTAGCACAGTGTCAAGAATCAGATGTAACATTTCTAAATACTTGAATTATAGAAATTATCAAATAACGGAAATTATTAGAGAATGTACTCGCCAGTGGTCCTGAGCGGACAATACCAATATCCTGCTCCCGAGGTCTCGCAGAACGATCCAATGGTCCTATATTTATATAATATAATACAATAACATCAGTCATTACACTAGTACAACTGCACTTAGAAACTAATACAAGCAAGGGTGGTACTGGTCAACTAGCAGGGTCAAGTGTGCACGTCTAAATGCTCATGTGTCATGTCCTCGAATACCGTACATAACAAGACAGTCAACTAATACTAACACATGTCTAATCTCCAAATCTCGTGCAACGCTAACACAAGTCCTATCTGGTATGTTGGGGTACAAAAGGCAGTGAGTTACCAAAATACTTATATATATATATATATATATATATATATATATATATATATATATATATATATATATATATATATATATATATATATATATATATATATATATATATAACACCTTAATATATAACTTATTATTACCCACTACTATATTTATATATTAATACACCTAGGTCATACCAATATACATAGTACTAGCAAACAATTTCCTATGAAGTAATATATTTTAAACCTAATTATTTTACATACATACATACATACATACATACATGCACACACACATACTAGTTATTAGGGTTCACGACTACACAGTGTCGTGTGGCACACAATACAACGTAAAGAAAAAGGGCAGGTGCAAACCTTGGTGTGCGCGTGACCGAGGAGGGGTGACGCTCGACCGCGGCCCGTGGAGGCCAGTCCCCGGCGATGGTGTTACGGCCAACAGTGGCAGCAGCAGCTACAATGTCAGCAGGTGGAAGTCGACGGCTCGGTGGTGACTGCGGGGTGTGGTCCGACCGTTGGGCTCCAGCGGATGTAGTCGAAGGTGTCGAGGAGATGTCGGGAAGATGGCTATGGGTGAGGCATGATGGTTGAGACTGTGGGGTCGTGGTTGACTTAGGCTCCGGCGGGGAAGTCGGGATGATGGAGATGGGAGGAGAAGGCTGTGTTGATGGCGGTGGTGATGATGTTAATGGTGGCTGTGGTGATGATGTTAATGGTCGCGGTGGTGAGGATGTCGGGGTGGAGAAGTGAAGATGATGGCGTTGACGATGGTTGTGGCTCACTGCTAAGGACTGTCCCGGCGGTGGCGGTCGGTCGGGAACGGAGGAGATGATGAAGATGATGGTGATGATGATGACGACTGCGGTGGCTCGGTGGTTACAGAAGGCTGTCGGGGTCATCTCCGGCGGGGTAGTCTACTTCTGCCGGGTTACTGTGACGAGGATGGGGGGCGGTGGTGATCGTGACAGTGGTGGTGACGACTCGGGGTCGACGGACTATGGAAGAGGAGGAGATATCGATGGTGATGGTGATGTCTGGAATCGATGAGGGAAGCCTGTCAGGGTGGCTTGCTGCTCGGCAGTGGATGGCCGTGGGCTGAGGGGAAGTCGGGACTACTCGGAGAAGACGGTCGGGAAGGGTGCTCCGGTGGTGAATAGTAGAGGGAAGTTAGGGTTTCGGTTTCAGTTTTGGAAGAAAGGGGGATGATGATCACATAAAAATAATGGAGAGGTGATAGTTTTTGTATGAGAGAGAAGAGGGGGTACTAGCCTTAGGATTAGGCATGGCCATGTACTCCTTCGGATGGGATTGGATTTTACATGAAGGAAATTGGATGGTGGAGATGGTGTTGGTTTGAATGGAGGGTGGAGATGGTTTAAGGGGAGAGGTTTGAGTGTTGCACACTCCAAAAAAATTAAAAAAAAATTATGTGACCTGTCAATGGGGGAGGGGGATATTTTTCATGTGTTGGGTCCAATGGGAGGTGGACACCTTACTGCACTTTTGCATAAAAGTCTCCAACAATTAAAAATTGCACAAAAGGTAGAGTTTTGGGAATGGATGAGGAAAACACCATATTTGGTGTGATGTAGTGGATAAAAAGGGTGTGTGGTATTTAGTATGAACCTTGAGGGTGTGAGTGGGGGTGTGGGTTGGTGTTGGATCTAGTTTTGGGTTAGGTTGGGTCCTTACCCCAATTTAATTAAAATTAGTGTAAATGGTGTTCTTAAATTAATTGGAAGTACATAGGGTTAAAATTAGGTGGGACACAAGTGTCATGGATATAGAATACTCAGAATAAAATATTGTCATAATTTGGGTTGCATAAAATGGGTCGAGGTTGTATCTCCAATTTTGATTAGAATAGACAAAGACGTAAAGTTGGGTTTATTGGGATTTAAAAATAACATCTGCGACAAATATTGTGCGAGTAAAATAAAGCACAAAAGAGCATATTAATTAGTTACACAAAGGTCAGAATGGAAGACTGGCACGTCTAGGACAAGAGTATAAAATTTTTTGGAAGGTAAAATCTAGTGTAGCGCTCCAAATATCGAAGCAACGGTAAGGTACAACAATTAAAATAAAATTACGGTAGTGAATTATAATCCCCAATAATTAATCCCAAAAATTACTAATTAAATCTATAATCCTATATTTTGGTCAGGGGTTCATCTAGTGGGTCTCTAGGTTTAGTCCACTAACCCATGCATTAATGAACACTATACAATATATATATATATATATATATATATATATATATATATATATATATCATGTTATTATTTATAAAATAAAATATACACAATACTTATAATAAATAAAAAGACAAAAATTCCCTATTTTAGAATGTGTTTATAACAAGTCTACCCCCCTTAGAAAAAATTCGTCCTTGAAATTTAAAACATATTTTCTCTCTCTGTCCAGTCATAACCTCTTCATTAATCTTCACTACGGTCAAACCCCCAATAATCAAGGTCTAAGAAAATCCTACCTACAGTCATATGACATGCAATCTAGATAAAACATGCAAGGTTATGGTCTCTTTTGTCATGGTATTGCAGTCTCTGCCAGGGTATAATACTAACTACATTCTTGCAAGAAAATCACTGATACAAGCTACGGTACTAAGGAATCAATCAATCAATCAAATAGAAAGGAACAGAAGGAAAGAAAAGAATAGAACCTGCTACCCATGGACCTAGTCTTCGGCGGCATCCTGAAGACGGATCGAAACAAGAAGAAGTCATTAAGGCACAAGAATACGATATCATCAAGGAAGGAAAAAATATTCAAAGAAGCAATATTCAGAAAGAATAAGGATAACAAGATCAATAGGTTGGAAATATTCCTAGTTGTGATTGAGTATTTGCTCTCATCCTAGTATGCTATATCCTAGATCCTATCACAGGCTCGTAGTAGTTCAACAAAGTCATTATACTACCACGCCATCGCTCTAATTGCGAAGCTCAACTTGCATGGGCCACCACTAAAAATGTGTCACGACCCGCACCCGGTATAGGGGCACGAGTACGTGGGAACGTCCAGCCTACGTCACAGCATCGACGGTAGAACACTGTCTAGGTCACAATACTATCTAATTAATCGCACACGAATATCCAACTCCATAAAGAGGCACAGATATTACAATATAATATAAAAATACTCAACCACATAACTAAAGCACGATAAGATATCGAAGAAGATAAATGAAATACAATACAAGTCTAAACAAAATAATATAACTGCAAACAATAACTTCCAAGTCTCAAAGTATGCCGGAAACAAATCTGGTACAAATAATCTGCTAAAAGAAACTAACTAAATAACTAGTGATCCCGGCTAGACCTCCCGAAATCACACCTGGGCTACAAGGTCCAAGGCTGCAGCTACTCTGCATGTGGTCCATAATATGTCGGACACCAGTCCTCTAAGTCACAGTCTAGAAAAATATATCCAGTCAGGATTGGAGCAAAGTACAACCCGATAACAGTTCTAATTAATTGACAAGGACTATAATACAATAAATAGATGATGCTATATACTGAGAGAAAATAATAAATAGATGCAATGTCAAAAATAAAGAGGACAGGCAATATAGGTAATATGGTATAGTCAGTGCATATATAAAATGAAGGGAAAGAACTACAATATTATATATAGGGTAATTGTAGCATATGAACTAAAATGAAGGACTGTAACTATTCTAAGTATTTAAAATAGTAGCTTCGATATGTGATCGGCTTGGGAACATGTAAAATAGCTATATGGCCTGGCTAATCATACGTGAGGCGTATGATTAATACTAACAATATTTTACACTTATACGATAGGGATATGATCACATCTCACTAGCAATTTCCCCGCCCCCAACTAGTACAGTGGATCCAACCATGACACGTTACGATACACGATCAATGTCCAATATATCATGTATAATATCTAATATCAATATCGTGTACAATATCAATACGAAAACCAATATAATATCTCATGACTGTAGATCCAATCTATATAATAGTCCATGTAGCACAGTGTCAAGAATCAGATGTAACATTTCTAAATACTTGAATTATAGAAATTATCAAATAACGGAAATTATCAGAGAATGTACTCGCTTGTGGTCCTGAACGGGCAATACCAATATCCTGCTTTCGAGGCCTCACAGAATGATCCAATGATCATATATTTATATAATATAATACAATAACATCAGCCATTATACTAGTACAACTGCACTTAGAAACTAATACAAGCAGGGGTGGTACTGGTCAACTAGCAGGGTCAAGTGTGCACGTCTAAATGCACATGTATCATGTCATCGAATACCGTGCATAACAAGACAGTCAACTAACACTAACACATGTCCAATCTCCAAATCTCGTGCAATGCTAACGCGGTCCTAGCTGGTATGTTAAGGTACACAAGGCAGTGGGTTACCAATATATATATATATATATATATATATATATATATATATATATATATATATATATATATATATATATATATATATATATATATATATATAGCACCTTAATATATAACTTAGTATTACCCACTACTATATTTATATACTAATACACCTAGGTCATACCAACATACATAGTACTAGCAAACAATTTTCCATGAAGTAATATATTTTAAACATAATTATTATACATACATACATACATACATGCACACACACATACTAGTTGTTAGGGTTCACGACTACACAGTGTCGTGTGTCACACAACACAACGTGAAGGAAAAGGGCAGGTGCAAACCTCAGTGTACGCATGACCGAAGAGGGGTGTGACGCTCGATCGCGGCCCATGGAGGTCAGTCCCCGGCGATGGTACTCCAGCCAACAGTGGTAGCAACAACTACAATGTCAGCAGGTGGAAGTCGATGGCTCGGTGGTGACTGCAGGGTATGGTCCGGCCGTTGGGCTTCGGCGGATGTAGTCGAAGGTGTCGAGGAGATGTCGGGAAGATGACGCTATGGGTGAGGCATGGTGGTTGAGACTGCAGGGTCGTGGTCGGCTTGGGCTCCGGCGGGGAAGTCGGGATAATAGAGATAGGAGGAGGAGGCTGTGTTGATGGTGGTGGTGATGATGTTAATGGTGGCGGTGGTGATGATGTTAATGGTGGCGGTGGTGAGGATGTCGGGTGGAGAAGTAAAGATGATGGCGTTGACGATGGTGGTGGCTCGCTGCTCGAGAAGGACTGTCCCGGCGGTGGCGATCGGTCGGGAACGGAGGAGATGATGAAGATGATGACGATGATGGTGATGATGTTGAAGGCTGCGGTGGCTCGGTGGTTGCAGAAGGTTGTCGGTGTCGTCTCCGGCGGGGTGGTCGACTGCTGCCGGGTTGCTGTGACGAGGACGGGGGCGGTAGTGATCGTGACGGTGGTGGGGATGACTCGGGGTCGGCGGACTGTGGAAGAGAAGGAGATGTCGATGGTGATGGTGATGTCTGGAATTAATGAGGGAAGGTTGTCGGGATGGCTTGCTGCTCGGCTGTGGATGGCCGTGGGGTGAGGGGAAGTCGGGACTGCTCGGAGGAGACGGTCGGGAAGGGTGCTCCGGTGCTGAATAGTAGAAGGAAGTTAGGGTTTCGATTTCTGTTCTGGAAGAAGGGTTGATGATGATGATATAAAAATAATAGGGAGGTGATAGTTTTGTATGAGAGAGAAGAGGGGGTGCTAGCCTTGGGATTAGGGCCGACCATATACTCCTTGGGATGGGGTTGGCTTTTATATGAAGGAAATTGGATGGTGGAGATGGTGTTGGTTTGAATGAAGGGTGGAGATGGTTTAAAGGGAGAGGTTTGAGTGTTGCACACTCCAAAAAAATTAGGAAAAATTTATGTGACCGATCAATGGGGGAGGGGGATGTTTCTTCATGTGTAGGGTCCAATCAGAGGTGGACACCTCACTGCACTTTTGCATAAAAGTTCCCAACAATTAGAAAATTGCACAAAATATGGGGTTTGGAGATTGGATGAGGAAAATACCATGTTTAGTGTGATGTAGTGGATAAAAATGGTGTGTGGTATGAACCTTAAGGGTATGAGTGGGGGTATGGGTTGGTGTTGGGTCTAATTTTGGGTTTGGTTGGGTCCTTACACCAATTTAATTAAAATTAGTGTAAATGGTGTTCTTAAATTAATTGGAAGTACATAGGTTTAAAATTATGTCACCCCCATATTTCAGATTAGGGGTATTTTCGTCTTTTCATAAATTAATGTGTGAAAATATTGCATGATATTTAATTATAATTAATTACCATAATTTTAATTATTTGTTGCGCCTTACCGTTGCTTCGATAATTAGAACACTACGCTACTAATTTCACATCCTTGTCCTAGACGTGCCCGCCTTCCATTCTGACCCTTGTGTAACTTATAATTATATTCTATTGTGCTTCATTTTAGCCGCACAATTTTTTGTCGCAGACGTTATTATTTAAATCTGAATAAATATAATTTTGTATCCTTGTGCGTTCCAATCGAAGTTGGAGACACAATCTTGGCCCATTTTGAGCAACCCAAATTAGGGTAATTTTTTATTCTGAGTCTTCTTTATTCATGATACTTGTGTCCCACTAAATTTTAGTTCCTTGTACTTCTAATTTATTTTAGAACACCAATTGCATTTATTTTTAATTAATTAAAAATCATAATCCTAACTTTGTGTAAATTTCTAATTGTTGGGCACTTTTGTGCAAAATTGCATTAGGGTGTCTACCCCGTTGGACACGACACATAAATAAACCCAATTCTCCTTCATGTGTATTTTTCCATGATTTTTGGGAGTGTGTAATGCAACACCAACCTCCTTAAAACCATGGTCCTCCAAACCTTGAACCAATGCATCATAGCCTTTCATTTTGAACCCATTTGAATCATGGCCCTTAAAATTATACATGAGAAGCCCAATTCCAAGAGGGGTTGACCAGTCAAACCAATTCTAGGTCAAACCCACACCCTACTTGTATAAATAATCTTTTTCCCTTTCTTTACTTTTTCTTTTCTTTTTAGTTCCCTTTAAACCCCAAACCTAAGCCAGCCGACTTCTTCCCCATATCCCTATCCCATCTTCTTCTTCTTGTTCACCGTCCCCCTCTTCCCTACTCCGGCCTCGGCCCGGTGGACGACCCAGAGCCGCCGTTGACACCTTCCTCCGACCGCCGGATCCCTCTTCTCGTTCACCTGTACTCGCATGACCAGAGATCCCATGCCACCACAGTTTCCTCGACGACTAACCCGTCGGAGAAGTCGCCATCTCTGCCTGCACGGACGATAACTCGCCATCCCGTCGACTCGAACCCACCTGGATCCCGCTCGCCTGACCTGCTCGTCCCCGCGTCCACATCGAGCCCCGACCCTGCTGCACCCTACGGCAGCCACCGGCCATCTCCTCCCTCGACGACCGACTCCAGAACCCCGACCTCCTCGACCCGACTGCCTTCAACCGACCCCGCGCTGCACAGAGCTAACCCGCCATGCCTCGTCGACTTTCCCGACTCTTCCCCGTTGAACCGCTGCCACCTCCCTCCAGTGAACCCAACCCGCTGATCCCGACCGTGCACCACCACCCTCGTCTATCCCGTCAACTCCCTGCTTCCCTTCACCTGAGACGCTGCACACACCGCCGTCTCGACGAGCAGCAATATCTCCACCTCCCTGTCATCCCTTAGCCGTTCTCTTCCCCTCACCCCGCACCACCACTTGAGCACCTCGCCTGAGCTTCTCCGACAGCCACCATCATCTCCACCATGACCATTATTATCACCATCATCATCGCCTTCACCATCACAATCACCTTCATCACCATCGCCATCGCCATCATCGTCGTTGTCGCCAAGCCGATCTCGTACACGTGCACAGGTTCGAACATGTCCCTCCTCCTTCATTTTGTGTGTATATGTATATAATTGTTATGTACGTATTGGCATACGTATTTAGCTGTGTTAAGTATTTAGTATATGAATATAGTTATTATGTGTATATTGATATACATGTACGTAGATATATCTATAAAGTATATTCACCAAATTGGTATGTATGTATGGTACATGTATTAGTATATGTTAAAATATATTTTGGTATATATGTATATACATATATATATAATATAATTCTCAAGTAAGTATATATATACATATGTATATGTATTGTACAGGTGTTCCCTAGTATATGTTTAATATGTATAAAATTGATTGGTATGTATATGTATACGTATATAAATGTATATAGTATAAATTCTAGTAAGTGTATATACATATATTATGTATGTAATTAATATATATATATATATATATATATATATATATATATATATGTTATGAGTATTAATGTATATGATAGATAATAATATGTATTATATGTCTATCTACTAGATGACCCAAGTGTGACCACGTAGCATGTTAGCAGACTGCCATATATACACTGACGTACTGGCAAGACCCGTATCATTGACTGTCTGTCTTGCACAGCAATAACAGACGCGACACCCGAGCAATTGATGCACACTTGACCTTAGTTGACCAGAGTCATACCTAGCATAGCCCCTGAGTTCAGTATATTTTTATTGTGTGTTAGTGTAATGTCTGATGCAATATTTTATTATGTGATATGTCTATAGGATTGTTGGATTATTCAGACAAGACTTCGGAAATCAGGTTATTGGTATTACCAGCAGCAGGACCCCAGGCGAGTACATTCTCTGACAGTTTCCATTATGTTGATTATCTCTATAATTCTAGTTATATAGCGTGCATGAATCTGACACTGTTGTTTACACGAGTTGGCATTATCGAGACCTATCACGAGGAGTCGTGATTTGGAATCCATCGTGCTAGCTGGGAAAAACAGGAAAATATTAGTAGCTTATGTGATCATACCCAAACTTTACATGAATCATAGCTCACCCACACCTTACGTCGGTGCAGCCTGACCATTACATGCCTCATAGCCTGTTATGTGTGACTAGCCTGACTATTGCTTGCATCATAGCTATCTGGATGGTTAGCCTGACCTTACATGAATCATAGTTAGTCATACATAGCAAGCCTGATCAGTCCCAAGCCGATCACATGATATGATGATGTTTTACACACTTAGTTAGATGTTATTGACATGTATCTCTAGTATATTGATATAGCATCTCTACATGTTCTAGTCATGATTCTAGCATTTACATATATACCAGTTCATTGTTCTAGCGTGTACTTGTATTTCTATTTCATTGCTAGATGTACATTGATAATGACATATGCTCTAGTATTCCATTTATTCTAGTATTCCTTTATTTCCAGTATTTCTTATTGCTAGTTGTTTGTGGTATTAAACGAAAGGAATGAAATTGTATTTCAATGACGGGGTTTATGTGAAACCCGCGCCCTTCTGTTTACAAACAAACTTGTACAATGTAATCCTATACGAGGATGTGGGAGTACAATTTATTTAATCTGGATATAAATTGTTATAGGTGTCTGATCTGCGGTCGATCACTTTAGCCCTTGGACCACACGATGTTGAAGAAGTGCCGTGGAAGACAGGTAGCAGCTTCGAAGGTTGCAGAAGAGGTTGGACGCACGAGGCCAAGGTCGTCGATCCCTGCTCTTTGCCTGCTCTCCGGGCTCTCTCCTCTCTCTCTCTCTCCTTGGACGATAATTCTCTCCTGGATGATAATTCTTTTTTTTTCTCTCCCCCTTTCCCCATTGATAGGGGTCTCTATTTATAGAGTTTTGGTGACAGTGACCACTCCGTCGGTGTAAAAATCGAGGAGTGGGAAGTACAATACCCTTTTACACAACGGTTAAAGTAACAAATGCCTGCGTATGGATGATCTTTTGAATGAGCGTATGACGCGGGTCCAACTAAGGGAACACAACGCGTACTATTGCTACGAAGATCACGGCGTAAGAGCCACGCAGGTAGGTATCCCGTGTGTAAAAACGGTTGGCTTAGAAGCCAAATGACTGTCGCCCTGGCACAGAGGCCTGACAGGCATAGAAGCCGAATAGGCGTAGAAGCCGGATAGGCGTAGAAGCCAGATAGGCGTTGAAGCCGGATAGGCATAGGAGCCGGAGAGGCGTTGAAGCCGGATAGGCGTAGGAGCCGGAGAGGCGTTGAAGCCGGAGAGGCGTTGAGAGCCGAAGGGGCACAGGTCTTGAATGGGCATAGAAGCCGTTGCGTACCGTGCCCGAGTGCTGACGGGGACGTCTTAGCCGGAATCACGGCTTTCGAAGATGTAATCAAATCTTCTACAGAGATTTGCCATCATCCTGTGCATTAAATGCGAAGACGTGTTTCGAAGGTCTGCAGCCCTTCTGTGCATCCGTTGCAGAGACGTGCCTTGACTGAACCTGTCACCGCTCCGTACAATTAGATGTAGAGACGTGCCTCGAGCCCCGTACGATGTGCAGCTTTTGACGTGGCAGGCGGTTTGTCTACTGCGAAGCGTAAACCGACTTATGCCTGCCTGTGTAAAACAAATGCAGCGTATCCCTCTGTGTAAAAAAGAGCGGTTTATGCTGAGGGGACGTCAGTAAACGACGGTTCGGTGGTATCTTAACCCAATCCTCTGCATTAAATGCAGGGATCCGCCATCATACTGTGGTGTGCGTCCCGAGGGGTCTGTGCCTGTTTCCAGTCGTCGTCTGGGTTGCCGTGCAGCACTTTTTGTCAGGAGTCAGAGGCCAGGTTCACTGCGTGACTTGACAGGTTCATTTCGGGGAAGACGAAGCGTTCCTCGTACGCTATTTTAACGCTGCTTTGAGAGCGACTGAGTTTTTACGCCCTGAAGGCGATGGGGGGGGTCCCGTCTACGCCGAAGCAGTTTTGGACGCGCTGCACCCTTGAGCTCTTACGCCTGATGGCACTGAAGGCCTTTGTTTGCGCTGCTCTGTATCAATACGCCGCGTAGCTTTTGCCAGCGTATTTTTCATGCTTCTACAAGACCCCCTTCAAAGCTTTTAAAATCCTTTGGAATTTGAAACGCTTTGAATGAAGCATGAATGGCCCCTCGTGACTCGAAACGTTTCTGAATGGAGCGTTGAAACAGTCTGTGCGGCCTTTATGGCGGATTTATTGGGGACCGCTGTGATCTTTTTTGCCTATAAAAAGGCGGGGGGTTTAACCTGTTTCCCCATATTCCCATCACCATGCTAAAATGATCGCCGGAGTTCGTCGGGTCAATCTGAGGAAGAAGGAGATCATGTTCTTCCAGCATGTTGGGAGCCGAAAAAGACGGCGTCTTCGAGCAAGTGTCCACTGCAGCGATGGATCATGGAAGGATATCTTAGCCTCCCTTGCTCGGGATAATCAGCAACTTTGTATGGCGTTGCGTCTGGCGAGAGGAACGGTCGTTCTTGACCGTGCTGCCTATAACTGGCGCCTTCTCCTCTTACCTCCGGTGACGAGAGTCAGACAGACTCGTGCTGTCCCGGTTTGAGCGGTGCACGGAGTAGGGGATCTGCAAAATCTATGCAAGCCCCAACTCTGTCGTGTCCGCCGGTGATCATCTTCTTTAGAAGAAGAGGAAGACCTTCACCGACGTGAGAACCTGTCAGAACAGCCTCTCGGTGCGATCTTCAGACGACGAGGGAGTCTTTTGTAAACGGAGTTTCCCTCATATGTAATCATGAAAAGTAGAGAAAAACCCCTGTAGACAGGGTTTCCCTCATATGTAATCATGATTTTAATCTTCAATAAAGTCATCTTTTCTTCATATGATCACTTGCCATACGTTGCTGTGAAGTCTGAATGTGTGCAGCTTCGACACGTCTGATACTTTATGCGACCCTGTATAGAGAGTACTAGGTTCTGTCCTGTTCTTTACGTGCAGCGGATAGTGCATAGAGCGCTGCTTTAGCATTTTGAACACTTAGAACTGTCCTGTTGCTAGGGCTAAGGAATCGCGTAGAGTTCTGAACTGCTGCTTCTGATGAGCAGAACTTTGTTCAGTCTTCGTCTTCAAGAATGATCTCTCGGAACTCCCTTGAAACAGGGTCGAGGATTCTGGCTGAGCTTTGTCATCTTTGACAGACGAGATATTCAGACTGGAGTCCGGATGAACCTCCAATTTTGGGACCCGAAAAGAGTAATTTCTTAATGGTTGTACTCTGTCCGTTTCGGGTACTTGGGGTCAAGAACGAGTATCTTCTGTGTGAACTCTTTGCACTTGACCGGGTCGGGGACTGTTTTGGATAAGCGGAAAGTCATGGAGTACGAAATCCTCAGCCTGTAGCATCTGGGCGTAAAACACCGTTGAGCGCAAAGTCGTAGACTTGTGGTTCCTGAGCGTGAAGTCGTAGGTTTGTCGCCTCTCGAGCGTAAAAGCTACCGAGCACAAAGGCATCCGGGCGAGAAAAACCATAGACTTATAGCTGCTTGAACGTAAAGCCGTAGAATCGTTGCTGTTGAGTGTAGAAAGCTCCTT
This sequence comes from Iris macrosiphon, assembly GCA_036927795.1. NCBI lineage: Eukaryota > Viridiplantae > Streptophyta > Magnoliopsida > Asparagales > Iridaceae > Iris > Iris macrosiphon. The sequence goes on from JAYESA010000007.1 coordinate 135,691,972, forward strand.
TAGCGTAGGACTTGTGGATCTGTAGCTCCTGAAAAGAAAATTTCTTCGAGCGTGAAGTTCTGCGGATCTGTTGCTTCTGAGCGTAAACTGAGCGCCACCGAGCGTGAGATCATCGATTTGGTATCTGCTGAGCGTAAAGCCGTAGGTTTGTCGCCTCTCGAGCGTAAAAGCTACCGAGCACAAAGGCATCCGGGCGAGAAAAACCATAGACTTGTAGCTTGCGAGCGTAAAATTGTAGATCTGTTGCTGTCGAGCGTAGAAAGCTCCTTTAGCGTAGAACTGCTGAACTGTCTTGCGCGAAGAATTTTTCGAATTCGCTGACTGTCCGTCTTTTGAGGGTAGTGGTTTGACGTAGCACCCAATCATATCCGACTATTAATGCGAGACTTGGTTAGGGTCTCGAGGAGTCCGTCCGAGGATTCGAGGAGTCGATCCAGACTCTATATATATCCCAAGCTTTGGAGAGAGAAACTTTTCATCCGTCTTCTGCGAACGAGAGTTCTTGATTGTTCGAGCTTTTCTCCTTCATTCCTTCTCTGAGCACTTCGAGCTTTCAGAAATGGCGACGAAACAAACCTCCTCCGCTAAGGGAAAGAGCATAGGTTCTTCTTCTTCTTCCACTGCCCCAGCGAGGGAGTCTTCGGTCGGGCAAGGTGGACTTCCTTCCGGAAGTATCCCGCCGACGGGCAGCGCACCCGGTCTGAGAGGTAGATCCTTTGGGGTGACAAGAATAACGAAAATCCTTCGCACACGTTGAACGTGACCGCGCTAGGTCGCCTTCTGTGCTGATAGCCTCTTCTGAGGAAGATGATGCACGGAGGCGTTTTCATCTTTTACGCCCACATTTCTCGTGTGCTAGCGTAAAGGCGCCATATTTTCGTAGTTCCGAGCGTAAAAGCTCTGGCTACCGAAAACTGGCGTATGTCGTAAAATAAGCATTTTACGTTTGCGGAAGGGACTCCCGGCGTATAATAACCGAATTCGTACAATCCTGGCGTAGAGCACAGTTTGTCATTTCTTTGGTTTTGTATGTTTGTGCAAGATTTTTGTAATGACATACTTTCTTTGCACCTTTGTAGTTAACCTGGGTGAGTGTCCGCTGACCGAGGTGATGGGTTCCTCCGCCGGGATGCTGCACTCGAACTACCTGGAGGACTTGTCCCACGTGGCATTTCCCCTCTCCGGGTCCCAGTATCCTGAGGGAAGGGGATTTTTGTTGGCGGCTCAGGGCGAGCGGGCACGGCTGAGTATGATCAATGGGGAGCCCCTGACGTATGTAGACGGAGAGCGGTACGTAAAGCCGGCTTTCCTTTTCGGGGACATGATCGACAAGCGGTCCTAGACGAAGCCTAAGAGGGAACCTTGGGTCTTTGCTGTCGAGAGCTTGGTTCTGTACCTGCCGACGATGCCGAGGGATTATACCATCTCGACTTTCTTCCATGCCACTCATCCCAGAAAGATGTCGTGGACGTTGACTCCCGACCTTCATGGCAAGCCGGGGAAGATCTTTTATCAGAAAGGAGCTGACCAGGGATCGTTTGTCAGTCGTCCTTCTGGTCCTGTGACGTTGTTCCGGGGATTGTACCCGGGTGGCGTCCCGAGCGAAGACAGCTCTGTGATCCAGCCGGTCCAACTGTCGACTTTCTGCAACAGCTTCATGGGACGAGGTGGGGTGTACCCCAAGGAGAATCCTCGGTGTAATGGGTGGGTCACCCCAGCAAACCTCCGATGGACCAGCCTAGTTAACTGGGCCTTGAAGCGCTTTCGGCAAGAGCTAGAGGGCATTGGGCTGTATGCCGCTGTGAGCGCGACGAGCGTCGGGTTGCCTCCCAACCCTAATTTGTTCTTGGCACTGATGGAGCGATACGTTTCGCTCACTGGGACCTTTGCCACTCCATTGGGGGAGTTGGGATTGGCCCTTCATGAGATGGCGGTTGTCTCGAGGCTGCCGATGGGGGATACCCCGTATGAAGAGTATGTTCCCACCAACCGGGAGTTGGGGGATTCGGACCCTCGGGTGGAGGATGTGTATCAGGAGCTGATGTGCCAATATCTCGCCTGCACCGCTTTTTACAACGAGCCCTCTGGTTTGGCCCACACTACCAAGTGGATGTCCTACCTTTTCTTCCATCGAGCTAGAGCTACCAGGTTGGAGAAAGTTTCGGGGGGCAAGAATGAGCTCGTGAACTGTTTGGGCGTGCTTAGTGCCCAGGTCGTGGATGGCCTTATGGAGGAGGCCAAAGCTTCGGACTAGATCCTCGTTGAGAGGGTAGGAAAGTACCCCAAAGGTACTACGGCCCGTAGTTACCTGAGGCGCTGTCGCGGGTCTCTATCCAAGGAAGCCCAGCTGGCTGGTTTCCTCTCGTTATGGCTGCGTCGAGTAGTAGTGCCTGGTACTGCGTCCGCGGACCACATTCACCGAAACATCTTGTGGCCGACAGTGCGCCTGGTGTTCGGGACAAGACTGGGCTTGCTTCCTGCCATGGTGTGCCGTATACAGGCGGGCTTGAGAGCTCTGACCGATGGGTTGCTTGCTGATGAAGACCGGCGTGAGAGTTTTCCCAAGGTGGAATTACCATACCTGTATCTGATGGGTTGGTTAATTCTCCACAATCCCCGGGTGATGTCTCCTGGCTCTGGTAGCAGCTCAGGGGGAAATTTCTTGTTGAACTACAAGGATTCTCCCTGGAACGTGGACACCGTTCTAGATTGTCGGCTGGCATTGAACCTCAGCCATGGCTGGAAGTTTCTCTGTACTCTCCCTCCCGTAGATCGCCATCAATTAGGGATGAGGCTTGAGGACTCGGGTAGAGAGAAGACCGATCTTTCTTCGGAGGCTTTTAATTGGCTGGTCTGCATTAGACCCTCCCATCTCCTGTACAGGAGTGAAGACCATTGCTTCTTCGAGCCTTATTTGCCTAGTCGGTTCGCCAGGCAATTTGGGTACGGCCAGCTGCACGTGGGCAATGCCGTCACCAGCTTCAGGTCCAGAGGCAGGCTCATTGATGGAGCCAGAGGATGGCGGTATTTTACCACGGGTTGCACTGGAGCAGCCTTCGTCGTGCCGGATGTCACCCCCTCTACGGAGCTGCGCATCCTTCATTCTTACGCCCAGTTTTACGTGGCGATTAACACCTTCCACCGCGATTTCGACATACGCGGAAGTCTTAGGGTGTCCTCTCCCATTGCCGGGAGAGGAGTTAAAGTTCCCTCGGTTTCTCCCGATGAGGGTGAGGAGTTTGATACCCCGGATGAACCCCTGGAGTCGATGCCGGGTGTGAAGTGCCTCCGCCTGCGGGGGCTTTGGTAGTTCCTCAGAAGCGAAGGACGCCTGCTCCTAAGGAGGCTTCTGTTCGTAAGAGGAGGAAGGAGACAGTTGCTCGTCCTTTCCGCATTCTTGGTGTTGAAGCTACCGGGAGTGGGCCTACATCTCCCCATGTCGGGGATGAGTCTTTGGCCGGAGGTTCCTCGCCTTTTAGAGAGGGACCCTCTATGGTTTCGGTTGGCGGCGCCGGAGGATCTTCGCTAGGGGTCGCTGCTGTGGCTACTGCTCCGGGTAGTGGAACGAGATCGCCTAGGTGGCCATGGCAGATGGGAGGATCCTTCCCTGGACCCGCAACGGATAAAGCTCCTGCTGTGCCTAGCGAGATTCCAGTTGACAAACCTCGATCGCGTCTTGGTGGAGACTTGGAGGAATTCCGGGCGATGTCAGTTGGTCCACCTCCTTCCCCAGGTATGATAGTTCGTATTGCGTCCTTAGAGCGAGGTTTAGCTGCCTCGGCTGCAGATGTGCCATATATACCATTGGCCCCGGGTAAATGTCGTTTTTCATGTCTCCTTTTAGAAAGGTTACCGTTGTACTGATGTCGACTTTCGGGTTCTTTCTTCTCAGGGGATGGAGCCCACGGGGAGTGTAGCGTTGAGCCGCCTTCCGGCTCTGCTCCGGCCCCTGGTGGTGATACGGAGGCACCTGATCCTGAGGAGGAAACACCTTCGGGGGCTAGCTCGCCCGGAGTGGTTTCGTCGCCTCGAGAGGAGGATGAGCCTGTCACCGTGACCTTGCCTTCGGTCGCACCAACCGTCGAGGCGACAACAGTGGCTACCTCGTCTGCAATCATCTCTGGTGGGGGACTCGCTGATATCGCGGTCTCTCCTGGCGTTCAGTCGAGTTTAGTTGTGCTGACTGAGCTACATACCAGCCTCTTTTACACCGGTTTGGGAGCAATGATATCAATGGTGTTGGCGAAGAGTCTGGATTTCGAGCGCCTGAAAAGAACTGCCCAGTTCTCGATCGGGGTTGTCAGGGAGTTTGGCGATTCTGGGGGAGCCGATGCCCTGGAGGCGATGGTTAATGGTTTAGAACAACCCATTAACGAGTATTTGCGGTTGGCTCAGGGCAGTCTTGATGCTGAGGCCCAGACCAGATACGGTCTTATGACTGCGCATCTTGCCAAACGAATGGAAGACCTGAAGGAACTCCTTCGAACTCGCCAGCTGGAGGTGATTCAGAGGAAAGCCGCCGTGGATGAGATCCTCGCCCTCTAGACAACGTGCCAATCCGAGCACGAGGGGAATGTAGCGAGGATTCACAGGTTGAGGGAGAAACTCGCTCAGGCAGAAGAGTGGGCTTCCCAGTCGTTGGCAGGCTTGGATGTGGTGGCCGGTCGACTGAGCACAGCGCGGCGGGATCTGGATCGCGCGGAAGGTGCCTGTGCGGGCGTGCGTCGGACGATAGCCGAGCTATCCCATTCGAGTGACAACGAGGCACTGCTGGAGCGGGCCCGTGCTGATGCTCTGGCCATTAGGGACGAGAGGATGGCCGTGCTAGCGCGGCAGATCCGTGACATGACTGCTCCGCCGCAATGATGTACTCTCTTTTTTTTTGCTTTCCCAGGTGTAATTTTGTTCTTTCTTGGGAATAAAAAGAGACTTTTTCCTAACTTTGGACCCATCATTTCGGAATGAAAATGACAGGTTAGGGCGAGAGTGGTATCAGAGGTAGTATGGACGTGATAAACTCTCGGTAAACTTCAGCAGGGCACGTCTATCCAGAGGTCATACGGACATGATAGAACGTGCTTTGGCCAAGTTTTTGTAGGTAAAGTACTATCAGAGGTGAGATAGACGTGATAGGCTTTACTAGAGTTTACAGCTCAGAGGTAATATGGACATAGCTGTTTTGTGGGCCTATTACTTGTTACGCACCTAGGTGCAAGTAAATAGGTTTGAGGACAAGCCCTGCTAGAGGTAATATGGACGTAGCAGATTTTGTGGACCTAACACCACTGGCGTACTTAGATTTAGTACGGGTGTTAGTTGAAGTGACGATCGATATCAGAGGTGATAATCGATGGTCAGAATCTTGGAAAGCCTGTTCAGAGGTGATATGGACATGGCAGATTCTCCAAGGAAATACAGTTCAGAGGTGATATGGACATGACTGATTTATGGGCCTATTGCTTTTTTGCGCACCTAGGTGCAAGTAATAGGTTTGAGGACAAGCCCTGCTAGAGGTAATATGGACGTAGCAGATTTTGTGGACCTAACACCACTGGCGTACTTAGATTTAGTACGGGTGTTAGTTGAAGTGACGATCGATATCAGAGGTGATAATCGATGGTCAGAATCTTGGAAAGCCTGTTCAGAGGTGATATGGACATGGCAGATTCTCCAAGGAAATACAGTTCAGAGGTGATATGGACATGACTGATTTGTGGGCCTATACTAGTTTCTTCTTTGAAGTAGTTTCGTCGGATTACGAGAATCTCGCCGTATTCCTCCTGAGTGGAGGAGATTAGGCGTAGTACTTCTTCAGGAATTTGCCGTTGATAGGAGCCATTAATAGGTCTCCATTGGGTTGGGCTAGTCTGTAGGCTCCGTTCGAGAATGTTGTCTCGATCACATAAGGGCCTTCCCACTTGGGCTGGAATTTGCCTTTACTCCTGTGAGTAAGAATTATCGGCCTTCTTACGGCTAAAACTAGCTCGCCGACTTTGAACACCCTTTCCTTTACTTTACGATTAAAAGCTCTGGAAATGCGTGCTTGGTAGAGCGCGATGCGCTGTTGAGCTTGGAGGCATTTCTCGTCTAATCCTTCTAGCTCCTGAAGCCTTAACAGGTCATTCTTTTCTTGAGTCAGCTCGTTAGCCACGGCTATCCTGAGCGACGGGATCTGGATTTCAATGGGGAGAACTGCCTCACTCCCGTATACCAGTGAGAATGGGGTACAGCCTGTCGGCGTTCGTACCGTTGTGCGGTATGCCCAGAGACATTCGCCCAGCTTTTCGTTCCAATCTCTTTTGTTTGAAGAGACGAACTTCTTCAAGAGTTTGATAATGGTTTTGTTGAAAGCTTCCGCCAAACCATTAGCAGCTGGATAGTATGCCGTAGAGGCGATATTGTGTATTCGATTTTTATCGCAAAATCGATGAAACGCTTGGCTGATGAACTGGGGCCCGTTGTCATGGATTATCCTTCGGGGGACCCCGAAGCGATAAATGACGTGATGCTTGATGAAGCTGATCACATTAGATGCCTTTACCTCAGCAAGAGGGATTGCCTCTGCCCATTTGGAGAAGTAGTCCGTGATGGCCAGTATGAACTGGTGACCTCGGGAAGAAGACGGGTGAATGGGACCAATGACGTCCATACCCCATGCTTCGAAAGGCCAGGATGCAACTGTAGGATGCAGATGCTCAGATGGTCGATGTATGAAGTCTGCGTGAATCTGACAGGCTCTGCATTGTCTTGCATACCGTATCGCATCTGTGATCATAGTAGGCCAATAATAGCCCATTCTCCTGATGCGATCCTGTAGCTTAGGACCGGGTTGGTGTGCTCCGCATACGCCGTCGCGAGCTTCCCGAATAATTTGCTGTGCTTCGTCGTTAGACAGACATCTCAACAGTAATCCGTCGTAGGTCCGGCGATATAGGCATTGTGCAGATGCATCGTAATAGAAGCATAATGATCGTCGCTTGATGGACACTGCTCCTTTGGGGTCCTCCGGCAAGATTCTGTATGCGACGAAATCTATGAAGGGACTTCTCCAGTCTTTTTCGGGGAGATCTGTGTTCACAGCATGGCTGCGTCCTATGTGAAGGTTGTTCTTCGCACAGAATAAGTCTCTGTTAAGAAGGATTACCGAATCCTGCCTTCTTATAGGAGTGGCTAAGTGTGCGGCTAGACTGGCCAGGGCATCGGCTTCCAGATTCTGAGACCGAGGTACATGCTCCAGGAAGAATCCTTTGAAGGTCATGGCTATCTCGACCGTTGCTTGGTGGTAGGGGATGAGGTCTGGATTCCGGACTTCATATATCCCTCTGACTTGATTGACGATAAGCAGAGAGTCACCGAAAGCTTCCAGGGATTCGACCCCCAGCTCTTTGGCGGCTCGGAGCCCGATTAACAGAGCGTTGTATTCTGCCACATTGTTGGAGCAGGGCTCGCTAAGAGAATATGCTCGGTAGATGACGAGCTGATCAGGAGTGACCAGGATGACTCCTACTCCTGAGACGATGTTTCTCTTGGGACCGGTTCTGGAGGCCCCATCGAAGAAGAGTTGCCATGCGTCGGTCTCCATTACGGAGTTACATTCTGCAACTTCGTCGGGAATGTCCTCGTATAACTTGGAGAACTCCGGGATCGGATGGGCAGCTAGGAAGTCAGCCAGTGCTTGGCCTTTAATGGACTTCCGCGGTACGTACACCATGTCATATGGCGTTAATAGCATCGCCCAAGTCGCGAGTCGGGAGTTAAGAACACTCGGTTTGCTCATTAGTACCCACAGAGGGTTGATCCTGGAGATGATATGAATGGTCTGTCCGGTGACATAGTGTCGTGTCTTCTGGACGGTGAACATCAGAGCCAAGCATTCCTTCTCCACTGGGTTGTACCGGTGCTCGGCCCCGACCATCATCCTGCTGAGGTAGTAGATAGCTTGTTCATGCCCCATGTCGTTCTTCTGTGCAAGAAGAGCTCCTAGTGAATGATCCATTGCTCGAACGTACAGCAAGAATGGTTTTCCCATGACGGGAGGTGCCAGAACTGGCGGACTGGTGAGGTAGCGTTTGATATCTCCGAACGCCTGCTGACAGGTTTCGTCCCATACGAAAGATACACCTTTCTTCATGAGGTGAGAAAAAGGCTGACATCTCCCCGAGAGGTTGGATATGAATCGCCGGATATAGGCCAGGCGGCCTTGAAATCCCCGGAGTTCCCTCAGATTACGGGGTGGTCGCATTTCTACGATTGCCTGGACTTTGTCCGGGTCCACCTGGATGCCTTTGGTGGTGATGACAAATCCCAGGAACTTGCCACTAGATACACCCAGAAATGATTTCGTAGGGTTCATCTTGAGTTGATGGCGACGCATTAGCTCGAACACCGTCCTCAAGTCTTGGAGGTGATCACCTTTGAGGCGGCTCTTGACGGCTATGTCGTCTACGTAACATTCCACTGTTTTGCGTAAATGCTCATGGAATATGTTACTCATAGCCCGCTGGTATGTAGCCCCGGCATTCTTCAATCCGAAGGGCATGACCGTATAGCAATATACCCCCAGTGGTGTCCGGAAAGCAGTGTGCTTCTCGTCTTCAGGATGCATCTTGATCTGATTGTATCCCGAGAACCCGTCCATGAAAGACATGCGTTCGAAATCGCAGGTATTGTCGATCATGATGTCGGTGATAAGAAGAGGGAATTCATCTTTGGGACAGGCCGCATTTAGATCCCGGTAATCGATGCAGATACGCACCTTTCCATTCTTTTTCATGACTGGGACAACATTGGCGACCCAGTCGGGATGTTGCTCTTCACGGATGAAGCCGCAGGCTATCAACTTCTTGACTTCAGCTTCAATGGCATCCATCATATCCGGGCGGAACCGGTGTTGGTGCTGTTTGACAGGCCTTGAGTCGGTCAAAATGTTGAGCTTGTGAGTAGCCACCTTCGGATCGAGGCCTGGCATATCCTCATAATTCCACGCGAAGACGTCGACGTATTCTTTTATCAGTTGGATGATCTCTTCCCTTTCAGCTGGGGAAAGATAGTTACTGATAAATATTAGCTTTGGTGAGAGTTCACCCCCAACGTCGATTTAGACAACTTCGTCTTTAGTGGGAGGTTTCCTTTGCTCGAAGCAAAATTCCCACTGCGTATCCATGTGTTGAGCCCAAGCGTCGTTTTCGAACAACTCAGATTCTTGTTCGCTTGCCTCTAAGGGATCTGTCGACGCCATATTCACCAAGAATGTTTGTCCGATATTGTTGGATGAGTCGGAGGACGTTGAGCCGCCTTGAGGAGAGGCAATGGCGTCTTCAGAAGCCGCAAGGGAGGTCGGATATCCTAACCCGAAGCGGGTTTGTCGGTAGCAAGAGTTGCCGAGCAGCGGCGTACGCCTGCCCCTCCCATTGTTGAGACCTTGGTTCCGCTTCAGATTGTAGCCCATATTCTATATGATCTTAAGCGCTTGTGGGCTGTATCGGCGAACCTGTATTTCCCCAGTATCGTCGTCGAAAGCATCTTCTTGGATAGCTGGTTGATTGCGCATATGGCCGAAGAATATCGGACGCTGAGTGCTGTAGGTAGGTGGGACGATGAAGATAGAATCCTCATGGGGCCCATACGTTGCGACGACGTTGGATGATGACGCTACTTCCCATACATATGGATGATAGGCCTTTATAGCTCCCAAGAATTTTTGTGCTATTGGTTCTATCTCGTCAATGTACGGGGAAAGGGGACTTTTATTGTCACTAGCAACCGCGTTAGTAGTTTTTACATCCCTTGGTTTTTTGTCGCACCGAAGGTTGATGACCAAGGGTGGATGCTTTTTGTTTAAGGTAATTGCCAAAGGATCACCCCCCTTTCCTGACCTAGCATCGTTCAGGTGGGCGGTCATAGGCTCTGTGGCCTTTGGACGAGCAGTCCGTCCTTTCACCTTGATCGACAGAGGTTGTTTGACAGAGGGTTCTTCTGGCTCCCGACGGGATTCCTTCTCTGTCTGGGCCGTTACCTCTTCTGTGTAGCTCTGAGAGTATAACACGGCGTCGGAGTAGTAGGATTCCACCCCTCTGAACGGGTTTAAGTCTGTAAACTCGGTTTGCACCGCTCCTTTGGCATCTACATATTTGAAGCATTGATGTAAAGTTGAAGGAACAATGTTGTGGTCGTGGATCCACGGTCTTCCCAGCAGGATATTGTAGGACACCTCTGAATCAATGATGTAGCATGTAGCCACTGATCTAAGGTTGCCAATCTGGATTCTCAAGCGAATCTTCCCCAATGGTTTACTCTTTCCAGCGTTGGAACCCACAATTGTAGTAGTGGTATAGGCCAGTTCGCTGGTGGGGATCCTCAATGGCCTGAGCAGACTGTGAGGAATGATGCTGATTGACGATCCCGGATCTATGTGAATCCGGTCGACTTCCATGGAACCGATGTATCCGGTGTGATAGAGAGGCCTGTCATGCCTGTTGTGTTTCAACAGCATGTCGTCTTGGGTGAAAGTGATGTTTGGTACCACCTCCATCATACTGTGGCATTGAGGGCACGCCACGGGTTCCTCGTTGGGGGACTTGAGCTGGGTTAGGCACGCATCCGCTTGCATCAACGCTTCGCTCAGGGCTAGACGAGTGTCTTGGGAGAGCCTGAGTAGCTCGAAGATGGACAGTCTGGCTGGCGTATTGGCCAGTTGGGCCAGGATGTCGAAGTTGTACGGTTTCTCTAAACCTTTGTTTGGAATGTTCTTCACAGGTACATCGAAGCGTACTTCCTTTTGTTTTCCCTTGTCCGCTGGAGTTGGTCTTGAAGGACCGGTCTCTGGTGTGGCGGGCTCGGGTCCCGAAGGCTTGGTGGCTGGGGCGTCTTCCGGGCTCGTGCCGTAGTCCTTGAGGTAGGCTTTCCCTGATCGGGTTGCTGTAGCCAACACCTCGTCTTCTTCTGGAGTTGCAACCATATGGCATGGTTTGCATTTGGAGTTCTTTCTAGACTTAGCTCTGATAGCATCAGTCTCTTCCCCGATTTCTGACACCAGGTCGGGATGAACCCACATAATCTCGCCTTGCCGGGTAGTTAAGGGTACCAGGTTGCGATTTTGATCCCGAGCTGGAGGGAGATTGATGATGTTCATCATTGCTCGAAAAATAGGCGTGACACCATCCAGGATCATTCGGGGAGGCAGACTGCCAAACTGGAGAGAGATCATGTTGGCCGTGACCGTCTTCTCGGTGTTGTGCAGGGTGATCGCCTTAGCATCGATTAACCCCTGGATCTTCCTTTTCAGTACGTAACACACCTTTGTTGGGTGGTGTACGTATCGGTGGAAGATACAGTATTTGGGGTCGTTAGTATTGCCAACTTCCTGGGGTCGCCTCAGCTCTGGAAGGGTGATCTTGCCACTCTTGACGAGACACTCGAATATGCTCGGGACGTCGTCGTCGTCGAAGGAGTAGACTTCAACGGGTCTGGAAGTCCCGGGTTTTGCTTGCGCAGTTGCCGCAATCTTTGGTCTGGCCGTATTAATTGCCAGGGCTTCTTTCCCTTTGGGACCACGAGGGTGGTCGCTGCTAGGAGATGGCCTCTTGCCTCTGTCGGAGGCGGAGATCATGATGCCATTGTCGCGCGCCTTGCGACTATTGTCTTCGGCTGCTACCGCCGAGATGATGAACGAGGGCCAATCACGGAACTGATATGGTCCTGTGAACACCGAGACCACGGGAAGGAGGTTCTTCCTGCAAATGTCCACCAATGCAGAGTCGGGAACTCCTGAAGGCATTTGTAAGGTGGCCTGAGGAAAACGTTCGATGAAGATGCGAACGTCTTCCTTTTCCTTTTGCTTGACTTCGATGAGAGAGGACATAGACATGTCCATTCCTCCCTCGTAGAACCGTGTGAAGAATAAAGTTCTGAAGTCTTCGAAGGAAGTGATGCAGTTATCCGCCAAGCTGCGGTACCACTGATAGGCTACTCCTGAGAGGCAACCTTTGAACACCCGAGTAAGGAGGGCGTCGTTCCCTTGTAGCAACACCGTCATCATGCTGAAATAATTCATGTACTGGCTCGGCGATGTTTTTCCCTCGAACAGGGCCATGGTCTGAGGTTTGTACCTTGGCGGGAAAGGGACTTCCTCCCAGATAGCTGGGTAGGGCTGGTTGATTCCCAGTTTCTTGAGCTGATCCTTGTGTTTCAAGGCGTCAAACTGGGCCTTCAACTCCCGGACTGCCTGCATCGAATTTTCAGTCGGAAGCGGGGCCATGGAGTGGTGCGGAGTTGGTTGTATCGTAACCCCAGCGGGAGGTAAGGCACTCTCTGAGTGAGGAAGCGGAGGAACTTCCGACTCTTGATCCAGCGCGGGCTCTTGGCTCGGGAGGGATGGTGGTAAGTCCACCCCCACACGTATCTGAGTTGGCGGGACCGACGCTTGAGCCATGGTAGCTGCGTGCTGAGTTAGCATCATCTGGTGCATGTTTTCCATCATGGATTGTATTTGTTGCAGAGATGTTTCCAGCATGGTGAGGCGTTGTTCCGCGTCTCCTGACGGTGAAGCTTCCTCGCGTTCATCTTCAACGGCGTAGGCTCCCATCTCCCGGGGCGTCATTGAAGGATTAGTATAGGTCGCTGTAGAAGTCGACTCTACACTTTCTGCTTCTGATTCTTGGCGACCTCCAGCGTCGGAATCGGAAGAGGATGGAGCTGGCTGTCGTGACTTTGCACGAGTGTTCTGGAATACTCCGGCTTCAGTGTCACTGAACCTCCTTCGGCCCGGGGGCTTGGAGGGATGACGTCTTGAACTCGACCCTCCTCTACGCAGGTGTGAGGCCATGTTTACAGGCGCATGCGCGGGTTCCTCTCCATGGAAAGACAGAGAGTAGCCCAATCGGTCGAAGACCGATCGTTTTGTTTTGGGACATCAGCAATTAATCACAACCTTGTGGCTATTACAATGATGCTCGCTAGGAGGCGTAATAGACATTTTGGAAGGTCCCCTCTCTTTACGCTTCTGGACTAGATATTTGCGTAGGTCGGGAGGAGTTGCCGGAGAGGCCCTTAGTCGGCCATTGGTTTCTCGCGTGATCCGGAGGGTAGGCATTCTGTTCCTTCGCTGGTGTGAAGGCCGAGAGGTTAAGTAGCCTGCCGCTTGCTTTCCTTCGCGGAGATCACAGCGCTCATCTGGTTTATCGTAGAGGTCAGATGATGTCTTGTGCGTGGAGCGAGATCTGTTCTTTCGTCTTAGCGCCGAGGCACCATCGGAAGTTCTGTCTGTACCGCGCGGAGCGGGAGACAGATTTCTACGCGTAAAGCGCAGTGAAGGCTTCTGGGTTAGCGCTGAGGCTCCGCCCGAAGTTTTGTCTTTACCGCGCGTAGCGGGAGACTGTTTCCTACGCGTAAAGCGCAGTGGATTCTTCGGGGTTAGCGCTAAGGCTTCGCCCGAAGTTTTGTCTGTACCGCGTGTAGCAGGAGACTGAATTTTATGTGCGGGGCACGGAGGGAGCGTCGCTACAACCTCGTTGGCCGAAGAGATCGGAGAGATCGGAGAGATCGGGGAGTCCGGAGAGATCGGAGAGTCCACAGGAATAGTAGAGGATGTCTTGGGCATCCACACATTGCGCAGCTTCCTGTTGTCCTGGACGGAGAGAGGGCGAGAGCTACCCCCGGCTCGAAGCATGTCTTCGTAGGCTGACTGGTCGAAATGAACGACCAGCTTCTTCTTCACGGTTCCCACGGATACCGTATCGTGTTGAGCAATTACTTCCTCGTCAGAAGAGAAAGATGTCCCCAGCAGAGTCGCCATCTTGTTTGTGGTATTAAACGAAAGGAATGAAATTGTATTTCAATGACGGGGTTTATGCGAAACCTGCGCCCTTCTGTTTACAAACAAACTTGTACAATGTAATCCTATACGAGGATGTGGGAGTACAATTTATTTAATCTGGGTATAAATTGCTATAGGTGTCTGATCTGCGGTCGATCACTTTAGCCCTTGGACCACACGATGTTGAAGAAGTGCCGTGGAAGACAGGTAGCAGCTTCGAAGGTTGCAGAAGAGGTTGGACGCACGAGGCCAAGGTCGTCGATCCCTGCTCTTTGCCTGCTCTCCGGGCTCTCTCCTCTCTCTCTCTCTCCTTGGACGATAATTCTCTCCTGGATGATAATTCTTTTTTTTTCTCTCCCTTTTTCCCCATTGATAGGGGTCTCTATTTATAGAGTTTTGGTGACAGTGACCACTCCGTCGGTGTAAAAACCGAGGAGTGGGAAGTACAATACCCTTTTACATAACGGTTAAAGTAACCAATGCCTTCGTATGGATGATCTTTTGAATGAGCGTATGACGCGGGTCCAACTAAGAGAACACAACGCGTACTATTGCTACGAAGATCACGGCGTAAGAGCCACGCAGGTAGGTATCCCGTGTGTAGAAACGGTTGGCGTAGAAGCCAAATGACTGTTGCCCTGGCACAGAGGCCAGACAGGCATAGAAGCCGGATAGGCGTAGAAGCCGGATAGGCGTTGAAGCCGGATAGGCATAGGAGCCGGAGAGGCGTTGAAGCCGGATAGGCGTAGGAGCCGGAGAGGCGTTGAAGCCGGAGAGGCGTTGAGAGCCGAAGGGGCACAGGTCTTGAATGGGCGTAGAAGCCGCTGCGTACCGTGCCCGAGTGCTGACGGGGACGTCTTAGCCGGAATCACGGCTTTCGAAGATGTAATCAAATCTTCTACAGAGATTTACCATCATCCTGTGCATTAAATGCGAAGACGTGTTTCGAAGGTCTGCAGCCCTTCTGTGCATCCGTTGCAGAGACGTGCCTTGACTGAACCTGTCACCGCTCCGTGCAATTAGACGTAGAGACGTGCCTCGAGCCCCGTACGATGTGCAGCTTTTGACGTGGCAGGCGGTTTGTCTACTGCGGAGCGTAAACCGGCTTATGCCTGCCTGTGTAAAACAAATGCAGCGTATCCCTCTGTGCAAAAAAGAGCGGTTTATGCTGAGGGGACGTCAGTAAACGACAGTTCGGTGGTATCTTAACCCAATCCTCTGCATTAAATGCAGGGATCCGCCATCATACTGTGGTGTGCGTCCCGAGGGGTCTGTGCCTGTTTCCAGCCGTCGTCTGGGTTGCCGTGCAGCACTTTTTGTCAGGAGTCAAAGGCCAGGTTCACTGCGTGACTTGACAGGTTCATTTCGGGGAAGACGAAGCGTTCCTCGTACGCTATTTTAATGCTGCTTTGAGAGCGGCTGAGTTTTTACGCCCTGGAGGCGATGGGGGGGGTCCCGTCTACGCCGAAGCGGTTTTGGACGCGCTGCACCCTTGAGCTCTTACGCCTGATGGCAATGAAGGCCTTTGTTTGCGCTGCTCTGTATCAATACGCCGCGTAGCTTTTGCCAGCGTATTTTTCATGCTTCTACACTAGTATTCATATATGTCTTGTATTTCTTTAGACTATGTTATAGTTTTTGTCAATATACATGGAACTGCTGTTAGTGCTTGTACTTCGTTCCAATCCTGAGTGGATATTTTTTTCAGACTGTGACATAGAGGACTTGTTTCCAGCATACGTGGAGACTGGATTTTATTGATTGCAGGTTAGACTATTTATTGTTGTTTAGACTTGTCTTGTATTTCATTTGCTTTCTTCGATATCTCATCGTGCTCGAGTTTATATGATTAAGTATTCCGTATTATATTTTGATATTTGTGCCTCCTTATGGAGTTGGATATTCATGTAAAATTGATTAGATAGTTACATGATCTAGACAACATTCTACCACCGATGCTGCGGCGTAGGCTGAACGTACCCGCGCACTTGTGCCCCTATACCGAGTGCGGGTCGTGACAAATTAGGTGGGACATAAGTGTCATGGACATAAAAGACTCAGAATAGAATATTGTCGTAATTTAGGTTGCACAAAACGGGTCGAGATTGTATCTCCAATTTCGATTGGAACGGACAAAGATGCAAAATTGGATTTATTAGGATTTATAAATAACGTCTGCGGCGAATATTGTGCGACTAAAATAAAGCACAAAAGAGTATATTTATGACTTATACAAAGGTCAGAATGAAAGACTGGCACGTCTAGGACAAGGGTATGAAATTTCTTGGAAGGCAAAAGCTAGTGTAGCGCTCCAAATATCGAAGCAACGGTAAGGTACAAATATTAAAATAAATTACGGTAGTGAATTATAATCCCCAATAATTAATCCCAAAAATTACTAATTAAATCCATAATCCTATATTTTGGTCAGGGGTTTATCTAGTGGGTCTCTAGGTCTAGTCCACTAATCCATGCATTAATGAACACTATACAATATATATATATATATATATATATATATATATATATATATATACATATATATATATATATATATATATATACATATATATATATATATATATATACATATATATATATATATATATATATATATATATATACATATTATGCAATTATTTATAAAATAAAATATACACAATACTTATAATAAATAAAAAGACAAAAATACTCCTATTTTAGAATGTGGTAGTGACAACTTTGTATCTATGAGGCCAAGCTTTTCATGCATCGTAGTCCTTATACTGCCAAGTTCCATGAGGCCCAACTCCTATGTGGTGCACTCTTCATGCGGATCGGATCCTCTAGTTACCACTGAAAAGATTCTCTCCATAACCAGTGCTGACCAAGTGTTAAGCTGACCAAGTCACGCACACAAAGGATGAAAATAACCTAGGTTACAGGCCGAGATCTCATCAACAGAATATCCTAACCAATGACAAGCACTCGCGATTGTAACTATATTATGTTTAGAATGGCTATATGGGTACCAGATATACGCGCATAGCATATGCGCGCGCATAAGCCATCAAGTGTAGATGGCTATACATTGCAGGGATGCATTCCTACACGCAGGGGAGGAGAGGGACAGAGATCAGACAGGGACAGAAACGTACAAGTGAGACTTAGAGAAAGCCCACTCAGGAGCCCAGTTGTTGTCTTTTGTGCCAGTGAGTCAGAGACATAGCAAGTTCCTTCGCCACTGGACCATCAACGGAGTAAAGGAGTCAGCTGCAGTACTCTGTCAGGCTCCGAGTCCAAAGAATCAAAAGTAGCCATGGACGAGATACCGTACAAGCCTAGGTTGCACTTGTACAAGGCAAGAAGATAGACAAGACATGGTATTTCTCAGAAACATCGATATAGCAGCAATAATTATTAGACAAATTGAAGTCACAACAGAATAGAATGAAAAGTATATCTTTATTGATAATGATATTTGCGTACATGGCTTATAACAGATTACAAAGCTTCTCAATTACAACTGATACTTAGCCAATTGGCTTACATTGATAATTATCGTCTTGGCTTATATTCTCACTGATATAGCTGAATTATATTTGTTCCATACATTATGTTCTTTATAGCAAAAGACAAAATCCTTTGGAAGAAGAGCTTCTACGTACGCCCCAACAATGCTTCGTTGCCTCAAAACTATTCTAGCCACTCCCTAAAGCTGAGTACCTGGGGATGTCCACAAACATGGGTCAGCACATATCTCATACTGGTGAGCAGAAACTAGCCCACCCATCTAAACCAACACTAAGTAATAATATGAGAAACATGCACATTAATTTAGTGATCTTTCTATTAGGGACTAGGTTCATTTCAATGTACAAAAATATCCAGCAGTATAATAAAAGCAGGTTATATAAGCAGCAATACACATTGAATATGTGAAATTAAAGCATATCGCTTAATAGCGATTCTTACCGACATCTCACTAGCCATATCCCTGCAAAACAAGAATTAGCGATATAATAAGCATTATGAATCATTTCTACTTCGAGATGTTAAGCCTGCACAATATTCTCGTCCGTATGCATCCTAACTATATAAGGGTCATTGGTGTTGTTTCGCCATATAGGACTTTTACCACGGTATGCAGTGCACCTCCTCAGGAAGGTAACTAACCTCCACTGAGAATCCCACGATACCTCGTGCCCCTTTAAGCACGTCCGAATGTTTTTTCTAGGACGAAGCATTACCCGGTACCCGGGGTCCAAATCGAGAAAACTTACTACCTTTTGCACAAGTAGCCCATGACCATGCAAATGCCTATATGACTAAGTAATAAGCAAACATTGCATGGTAGAGTAATGAAGTAATTATAGCCGACATCGTTCCTTCTGGGGACCTCTTAGTCCATACTTACTTACATGGGGACTTATCAGTCCATACCTTCTTTTATAGAATTGGTGCACTAATGCACTTCATAAATGTACCGACATTCAATGTTCCATTCTCAGTATGACAAGCATGTAAGGAGTTTTCACAGTGATACTTCCTTTCTTATGTGTGACTTAAATTACATCACTCTTGTGTCAATGAAATTATCAGTTATCATACATGTGTCTTTTTGTTTACAACAACATTGAATATAAGGCATCACTATCTTTATGTGGACTAGAGAAACATATAGTTATGAAATATAGCAAGGTAACACTAGAATTTATTTTATTAGGGCATGAAGGAGTAAAGGAGAAGGGACAGATCCACTCACGTATAAAAATATCGTTTTTATGCCACGATCCCACATTCGCCTACGATTCCCCAAGAATGATCTGACGTGATGCACATTCTTCTAACTTGAAAAAACCATACCCTCGAACCATGCTTCATAAAATATTATATCCGACCAAGTTAAGCAAAGCTGCACCATCACCCCAAGCATCTCGATTTCCAGCACAACTTGTCTCACATATGTCCGATTCCTCTAGAACTTCAGCGTATTACCTTTACGCGGAGCGGGGCATTTCATACTCGATTTCTATCGTCACACTCCCCAGAATTTTAAGTGTACTTAGATTTCTTGTTTAAGGATTCTTTGTACTTTCTTTCTTTTCAATATACAATAAACCAAGTTAGCAAAACATGTGTTATTTTTGTAACGAAACATATCATTCTTCTCATCTTGGTTACTTATCCTCTTCTTGTCCTTCTTTTCGTCATCACTTACTTCGACCATAAACCAAAATCACCCTTTGCCTAATTCGATCAACTTCTTGGAAACTCTCATGTACACTTCTTAGTTTGTTGTTTATCTGACCTTTAATTTTGGGGACACAATTTTTTTTAAGGTGGATAGGATGTAAGTTCCCATGTTTTCCGACCGTCATTTTTTTGAAGGTTGGATTTATTAAGTTATATGCTACCATCTTTGATTATGTTAGCTTAGTATTAATGTTATTATTATTAAGAACATTAGTTATAATTAGCTTCATTATTTTATCTAAAATAATTTCCAATTCAGTTTAACTAATTTGCTAATTATTAATTTCTTAACTAAATTTGTTCAACGACTAATTGATTCATTCATTGTTAATTTTTTTTTTTTTTTTCCGTATTATTGGTTAGTTATCAGTTTTTCTTTTATTTCTTTCTTATGGCAATTATTTTAATTATTTAAATTCCTCAAAACAAATTCTCCCCTTGGGCAACACAACACAACACAACACACCCTTCCCTTCTCTCTTCCTCTCCCCCACCAAAGGCCCATCGGCCTCTACCCCCTCGTACCACTGTTCACTTTCTATTGAACAGTGTACTCTACCTATCCCTGTTCGACAACATGTCTCTGTACTCTTCCCTCTCTACCACACGTATTCTTCCCTTCATAGACACTCTCTACTCTTCTCCTACTCCTTACTTATTTCTCCTTCCTGAAATCCTTTTTCAACCTAGCTCACTCCTGTCTTTAGTCACTTTTGCTGAACCGCGTTGGCTCTGCCAGCCTCGGGCGAAGACCTCCGCTGTTGCAGGCACGTCCAGACTCGCCCCATACCCAGGCAGTGTCCGAGCCTAACAACTACACCGACCAGTGCAGTGTAGCTGCAATGGTACAACTGAATCTTACCTCGCCAAAGCCGGACCCAAGTGAAGCCACCATCCCTTTGGCCTCCTGCTCGGTGCGATCCCCTGCCCAACCCGCATGTGTTTCTCTGCGGAATAGCAGCAGCAGCGGATGACAGTAGCAACCGTATCTATGGGTGCCGTGATGCGTCGCTCTCGACTACTGGTGCCTGGTCTCAACTGCTCAAGCCCTATCCGCACGCGTGCATTCGACTGGTGCAACGGTATGCACCGATAGTAAGATGTTATTCCGTCCATCCATTACCACGAGGGCATTCACCGGACCACCCCCTTGCACTCCCTAAATGACCTCCCCCATCAGTGCCATCACTGGCTCTCCGGCACGACCATTTTCTCCTTCGCCTTACAGTTCCCGTCGTGACTCGTGTAAGGATTACCATTTTTGAACCAGAAATTCTATTTCGGGCGACGACTTTGTGTAGCAATTTTCCATGCAATCCAACCATTTGATTGTGCATCCAAAACCTTCATATCAATCCTGGTATATATGTCTCTATCTCTGTGAATTTTATTCTTTTATTCCCATAAAATAAATCATTTGTTCGACCAAATCGGTCGCCAACTTGCACACTTAGAACTGTGTTAAATTTAGCAGTTTTGATGCACTAGCTTCACGGCCTCATATCATCGTCATCGCAGCTCTAGTGGACAAACTACCTCTTCTATTTATTGCTGGTATGACCCTCTCAGTCTCTATAAATTTGTACAAAATAATTTCGTCATTTGGCATGTCAGAAATAAGCACATAGTTGGACGCATTAAATTAACAAAAAATTTGTTGTACAGAAAATATTTTTAAACAAATTAAGTAAAACAAAAATATTTTATAAAAATTTTAAATTACGAAAGGTTTCGCCATTTCTGATGGTGAAAATCTGATTTTTTTTTTTTTTTTATATTTGTAAAATTTTAGCCAACTCGGTTGGCAAATATTTGGCTTTGTAAAATTTTCGCCAACCAAGTTGGCGAAAATGTGACATTGGTTTTTTTTTGGTTTTTTTTTTGGTTTGTTTTGGTTTGATTTTTTAGGTTTTTTTTTTTGTGATGATTTTTTTTGGATAATTGGATTTTGGTTTTTTTTCTTTTTTTATAAAAAATTGTTTTTGTTTAGTTTTATTTAGGTTTAGTTCTTTTTAAAAAAAAGTTGTTGCAGCAATAAATTTTTTAAATAAATTAGGAAAAAATAAAATTTAACATACAAAATAAAATATGCTATCATTGAACAACCAAAAATAAAATAAAAATCTGCCGTAAGGATATTACGTCTGCCGTCGAGCAGACTCCGAGCGGTCATAATTATTTGTTTGGAAATCGTTTTTTGTCAAACAATAGGTCGATTTGTATGTTTTCGACGAGAGTAACACAATTCGTGTAAAAAGAATTTTCATCCGAAGCAAGACGCACATGTTACAGGCAAAAATATAAAATTTAAAACTTTAAAGTATCATAACTTTTGACTGAGAGATCGAAACAAGGTCCAGTTTGTGCCAAAATGACGGTATCGAAAAGTACTTTGGGATAAATCGTTTTACCGTTTGACGGACTTCGAAAATTTTTATCACCGCAAAAAACTATGTTTCGACCTCCAAATTTTACTTTCGGTAATTTTATTTTCGAATTTTTTTATTATCTATACTAATTTGTTATTATCTGTACTAATATGAATGATAACAAAATCTATTGATTAATATTATTATCGATATTATATTTTTCTTTCATATCACTAAAAAATAATTTATTATTATTTGTACACAAAAATTATTTAAAATAATTAATTATAGTTTGTTATTTTTTAAAATGTGATATCTATTTTAATTATGATTTATCATAAATATATGTTTTAAATTTTGAATATGTGTTTAGTTAGATAATAACAAATTACTATAGATAATAATTATATTAGTATACATAATAACAAATTAGTATAGATAATAATCAAACGGTTGCTATTGATAATAGATGTGCATCTAATATTTGAAAAAATATTTTAGTTAATTTTAAATTGTCGTTAGAAAATCTATTGGTTAATTATTTATAAAACTAACATGCACAAAAATCAAACCCAACTATCAAACAAACCAAAACAAAAAAACTAGCCCAAAAAAACAAACCAAAAAAATAACATTGTCAGATTTTCGCCAACTTGGTTGGCGCAAACCCAATTTTTCGCCAATCAAGTTGGCAAAAATTTGACAAATATAAAAAAAATTTATTATTTCATATTTTCGCCATCAGAGATGGCGAAACATTTCATGATTTCAATTTTTTTATAAATTGTTTCATTTTAGTTAATTTGTTTAAAAATATTTTCTGTATAGCAATTTTTTTGTTAAATTAACTTTTTGTATTTGAAACTCTTGGAATGGATTATGTTTTGATAAACCGTCCATCAAATTCAAATTATAACTTCAACGTTAGACTCATGGCGTCGTTCTACCTAACAATGACCTATAATTTGCTAATTTTGGACATTGTCACTCTGTTAAGTTTTTTGGTGCAATGTGGGCATGCCTGCATATCCTGTTTGGCTCCGAAACGTCAATTTTTGTCCCCGTGTTCAAATTGGACATTTGAGTAGGCTTTTCTGAGTATCTCACATATTTTTTGACATATTGGTAATATTTGTGACAGCATCCGGATCATGTTTGTTCAGGCTTTATTTTTTGTGTCATTGCTTATTGACAAGTTCGCTTCTGAATCTTCGTCAGCTTGCCACCTATTGAATGTTTGTTTGTGAATCTAAGAGTGACTTTGGTTTAGTCAACATTAATCGGTTTTGTGTTGGCTTAATATTTAGAACACGATCCATTATTTGAGAGAGATCTCAAATCTCTTATATAACCATGACACATACATGACATAGTGATGAGAGGTTCATGTGAGGGTGCAGACTCTTGTATTGACTGATCACTAGTACAATCGAAACGTGTGTCAGCATCATATAGATTCTATTATTATGTGACCTAGTAGTATAAGTTGGCCATGTCATGGTACACGACAAATACAACAACCTCACGTCTCCGCCAGAGAACTGGGTGGGATAACCCTGGATTTATTATTATTGATGGCCTCTGGCATCCGCGATGCTATGTAATATTAGGCTCCAGATTCCCCCAGGGAATTATGCCAATCCTATTTGGCCATACAGCACATGCGTTGAACATTGTCCTCATTATTACATATACCTAGTCTGGTACACTCTATGTTTATTGCAGTATTTTATTTATTTAGTAGTATTCTTCTATGTATCTTGTTATGTCCCTCTAAGGACCTTCCTTCCTTCAAGGTTAGCTGAGTTGGTTACAAAGATTTATTTGCTGGATCGTTGATGAGTACCCATTTCTTTACAGGTAATTACTCTTTCGTAGTATATATTAATTCATTTTTGCTATTTGTATCGGCTCAGTAGCCTAGTATTTCTGGACTCATATTATTTTTTTCGAGTCTATTTGGGCAAGTATGATTATTCGGCTGCAGAGTGCTACTCATATTTCCC
Organism: Iris macrosiphon; assembly: GCA_036927795.1. NCBI lineage: Eukaryota > Viridiplantae > Streptophyta > Magnoliopsida > Asparagales > Iridaceae > Iris > Iris macrosiphon. Next base: position 135,715,395 of record JAYESA010000007.1, read on the forward strand.
TTTCTTTATATTTCAGTTTCGCAATTATATAACAACATAAAACTTACAAACGTAAAAAAAAATCACTTTCTTTTTTCTTTTCTTTTTTCTTTCCTTTTTTTATAATTTTTTAATTTTTAATTATAAAATTATTATAAAATTTAGTTTTTATTATGTTAATTTTTATTTTTATCTTAATTTAAGTTTTTTATTGATTTATCTTTTATATTTATATTTTTATTTTAAAAAAATATACATTACAAACACAATTACATTACATGGAAAACCAAATATTTGAATATAATTAAAGGACAGAGTGCTCCTCGAGATGGTTGTGAAAAGGGGTTGCTGGAGGAAAATGAACAGGAGAAAATTAGTGTACAAATAGGACACAGTGATAATCTGCAGGTGGACACTGTTAGTCCCGAGGCTTAATCAAAGATGGTAGAACAAGAAGTTGAAGTCGAGATCAGGAGTTCACACATAAGTTTCCTTTCTGTTATACCTCAATCCAACAAAGAACTATATAATTATACAATATAGTAGCTGATTACAACTTCTTCTAGATTACTGAACTCTAGAACCAAAAATACGTTCTAACTTGCAAATGTAGTTACAATTGGGACAAAATGTTTACAAGTAGAAGAAAAGAAAAGAAGAAAGAATAAACAATTATTCTTCCTAGGGCGGTAAAGACCATCATTGCTCAAAGCAAGATTCGTCCTCTATCGACGATCTGCTCCTAGGAGCCAGCAAGTTCACAAGAGAACTTCTAGAATGCTCGTAGTCACCTCTTTGTGTGACTCGAACGGACTCCTTTGGACTTATCTTTCTCAATTTTTAGGTGTCTCTCAAAAGGAGGCTAGAGGTCTCTTTATATAGGGAATGATGGAAACCCGTCATTCTCTTCTTTCCGATGTGGGACTAAAAAACCAATATAAAAAATTGATATCCCACAATCGTAGCCTAATGCATAGCCGACTCAGTGTTCGTTCATCTCCCATTCAGCACCCGCTCAACGCCTGTTCAGCACCCGCTCAACGCCCGTTCATGCAACACGTGCATTAAACACGCGCACGCAACACGCGCATGCAACCCGAGCATAAAACTCACGCATAAAATGAGCGCACGAATACAACAAAAGCGCACAAGCGCCTTGCGACATGCTATGTGCAAAGTGCGTCAACAAAATGCCCTTGATTCCAAGTCCGAGTCCGAGTCCGAGTCCGAGTCGCTAAGCCCATTTGGGGCTTAGTTCCTATGCAATAATATACAGGAGCATGGCAAAAAGCTTAAAAGCTTTCATTGAGTAGTTAATATTTTTTCCTCCTAATAAAACACCCACATATGGCACCCATGTGCCCCACCACACACCATGTGCTCACCTTAACACATATATAGTATTATATTGAGATACCCACTTGGTGGTGTAGCCAATGTTGGACTATCTTTACTAGTCCAAAGGCAAAAATACCAACAATCCCCTACATATCCCAATATATGGGTTGAGCGTTCCCAATAGTGACTACCCATTATGCATTAGGATAGATGTCGCTTCGACTTGAATCTTCTCGCATGGGTCGAATAACAGTATGATACAAGAATGGACTAAGCCTTAAATTCTGCATCGTAGCTGCAATTCTTTCCACTCACACAATGACATCAACTGTGCTTTCGGTTGCACATTAAAGTCCATGTGCTTTGTAAACCCCCTCACCCAAAATAGATATTTTGTGTGTATTTTATATTATTATATTTATTATAGATGTTGAATTTTTTTAGAGTATTCTCTTAGTTAATTAGAAAATAAATTTCTTGATATATTTACTTATATATATATATATATATATTTATATTTAATTAGAATCATTTTTAGGCTATTTTAGATTTTGGAGATTTTTTAGAATTTTTGGTAATTAAAACTTAGGAAACATAATTTTTTAGAACTTACATGATTTACTATGAGACCATACTTGAATGTTGTTACTACCAAAAATTTATTTTAGAGTTAAAATATTTAAATATATTTTTCTGTAATTTATTTAGAATTTTAAGTAATTATTGGATTTTTGGAATTATTGAGGATTTATTTGGATATATAAAGTCTTAATATTAGATAAGATGCTAATTTAGTGTTAATAGATATTAATAAGATTATATATAAATTATTTGTATTATATTTAATTCTATTTAAAATTATAAATTATTGAGATGAACTCAAACTCTATTTTAAATTAATTCAAATTCTGAGCCTACTAGGAAAACAACTTCATGCATATCCTATCCATATTTAAACTGATCATAATCATATCCAAATTAGCCAATCCTTGTCTTATTCAATTAAACAATCTTCACTATTATAAATACCTATTAGACTTATGGAATAAACTCATCTTTCATATTTTTTTATCCCCAAACTCCTCTCTGTTTCGTCCAAAAATAGTCAAAATTCGTCATAAATTCAGCCTCATTTTCTAGTAATTATAACGACTTAAAAAGACGATATCTCCTAGCTCCGGACTCCAAACGTGCTCCAGTTTTTTTTGTTAGAATCATATCAAGGTTAGTTTTCTGAATATATAAATTATTTTAGTAATTTCAGAACCTATTTTTCCAGAATATTCTGAAAGTGTCAGCTGTCCGAAATCAGACGCGTTTTCGTATTGTTGAGATTTTGGGAGATCCCGAACTCGGAATTATGAACCATTTGCAGTTTCGAAAAGCTGACATGATGAACTTCCAGAAAAGTATTTTTTTCAGAATTTAGAATATAATTTTATTCTACTGTAAAATTCGTGCAACGTAGACGTAAATAGGAAACCACCGAAAACTGTCATCTGTGCGCCCTTGTGGTCATAACTCTTTACCGACTTATGATTTTATGAAACTATCGATTCCAGCGTTCATATAGCATTGAAATCTATAGGATTCCACACAAAAATCTAGGATTTGAGTTGGTTGACTTTTTGGTCAACTGATCGCCTCGATTTGTGTGCCACGGATCACAAATTCATAAAGTTGACTTTCTTTGGACCAAAATTTGAGTTTAACAATAAATCAGATTATAATAAGATTAAAATACTATTTTAGGTTATTTTATTCAGAATTAAAATAGATTAAAATGGAGGAACCTATTCACCCACTTTTGTAACCTAACTTGTTTAATTTATGTGACGGGTAAATCGGACGACACCTTGAGTTGGGACTTCATTCTTTTTCAGAGCAGACAAGTATACCTTGCCCTTGTTGTACTGTTTAAATTCAGTTATATATTTAGTTGCATGTTTATTATTTTAGATGATATAATTGTGCGCGTCCGAGAGAGACTCGGGCGCAGTCAACGGAGGCGTTGACGTTAGGATTTATGTCTGACCTAGTGTCTAGTAGATCCACCTAAAGTTGTGGAGTTATCGGTATAATTTCCCAGGCCTTGACATATTTTTACACGGGTTGTGAGTCTCATGTAGGACACGGACTTGCGAATGTGGTTGGCCACCTGTACGTGTAGGTCGTGCGACAGTTAGAAATAATTGCTAATAGTGATGCATGTTAGAAGACTTAGCAGTTATTAGTAGGCAAAGCATAGACTACCATGGTACGATGGTCCAATCCTTGTCCTTGTTTGGTTGTAAGGTTGGGCTATTGTTCTAACGATAGATTATGAGCCAGAGTTACGACGCCTCGGCGTAGTGGCTGAAGCTTGTTGTGGATACAACATGCATAGATCATTGGACGGAGAGGACGACTAGTAGGCGTATGGGACACCCACCTCCTTTATACAGATACCGTACTCGACGGAGTGATACGGACATTATTATTTATACAGATACCACGCTCCCTAGAGTGTTGGACGTTACTTGGTGATTTTACAGATACCTCATTCTTCGGAATGATGGACGTTACAGATACCACACTCTAGAGAATGTTGGACGTTATTATATTCCTGCGCCCGTGTTATAGGGGGCATATATACCATATACTAGCCAGTTCTCACGATTGGTGAATTATGTCAGCATATGTCTAGCCTACACTTTCCCATACTCTCAAAGTTGTCCTCAAGTTGCATTTCACTTAGATGGTTAGGTCACCCCAGAGTTATTTATTCAGTATTTACTTTATGGCATGATTTTATGTATCTTGTTATGTCCCTCTGAGGACCTGGTCCCTTTTCAGGTGTATTGTTCATGAGTATTGCAGGAGCGCAAAACCGGACTGGCTACTTATATTGCTAGAGGTCTTCTCTTCGAGCATCGTGATTGGTAGAGGTTGTATTTATAGTATTTGTCTTGTTTATTCTTCATTCTAGTTCGACAGTGGATTTGTTTGCATCCGACTGTCATCTTTAGATACTTCATTTTGGGATCTGGTTACAGATATTGGTTATTTATTATATTTGATTTTCTGTGGATGAGATTAGATATACCCTATGATTTATGATGGTTTATACCACTGGTGAATTATTATTCATATTACAGCGTACGTGTGTTATGGTTTCCATATATTGGAGTGCCATATTCATACGGCTGGCATGCTTACATGTCCTGGTCCTACGTATTTTGGGAATGGGGCGTGACATGCTTGCCTGGTTTTAGTGTATGTATGTATACAAGTTTACCCTCAAGAGACAGCTTGTATATCTTTTTATACACTCTAGGTGAGTTCTTTTAAAGAGTCCTTGACATGAAGCCTTGTGCTTCCTTACGGTGCTACTCTGCTATGACATAACCCAAAGTCGAGGTCCCACCTCATTGTGGTGTCATCCATTGTAGCATGATGTCCCAGCCTCTTTGTAGTGCCAAACTACCCAGCATGAAGCCATGCACTTCCTTGCGGTGTTATGCCACTGTGACATGGCTAGCATAGCCGAGGCTTTACCCTCTCTAACTACCTCTTGGTGGTGTCACACCACTGTAACATAAGGTCACCGACCTCTTTGTAGTGTTGCTTTCCACTCTTTATTTTACAGTATTAGGCTACCTGCCTATATACGGTGTTATGCCGCTGTGACATGGCTTGCGAAGATGAGGCATTACCCTATCGAGGAACCTCATGGTGGTATCACCCACTGTAGCATAGAGTCCTCCGCTCCTTTGTAATGTTGTGCTATCGTGCTTCCTGTAAAGCACTCTGGATTCCAAATGTCCTAGAATTCATTAAGGTGCCTAAGCCATCCTCTCACAGGACTTTGTTCTAATCAAAGAACAAATAGCAGACAACAGTAGTTCTGGGTCTGTAATCCCTCAATGTCTCAAAGGATTACCCATTATTCCTAATATTTTCCCAGTTAATGATCCTTCTTTGTAGGATATGTCTACATTTATAACATAGCAGGTGACCTCTATTTTTAGATCGTTGATTTGGCACTACAAGCGAATCTTGCCTAGAGGGTAGCTACTTTCGCATTGAAGCCACTGAAGGTAGTGATGGTCGCTTTCAGGCGATGCATCGGGATGCCAAAGGTCTAAAGCAGATTCCACGAGATGATGCTGATTTACAAACAGGGATCGATATGCATCTGATCCACCTTATTGGCGCCAATATATCATGTATAGTACAGAGGACGATCGTGCCAATTGTTCTTCAGCAATATATCTTATTACGAGAATGTAATATTGGGTATCGCCTCCATCATAATTTTGCAGTGGGGCATGCGGTGGTATCCTCAGCTGGCGGCTTGACCTGCGCTAGGTAGGTGTCGACATTTTGTAATGCCTCGCTAAGAGTAGCCCGAGTGTCTTTGGTGAGTCAGAGAATCTCGAATAGAGACAACTTTGCTGGAGTGTTGGCAAGCTAGGCCAAGATGTCAAAGTTGTAGTAGGACTTCTCCAGCACCTGGGCTGTATCTTTGTGCAACGGTCTGTCAAAGCAAGTTTCTTTCTGCTTGGACTTGTCCACTGCCGGAGGCTGGGATGGACTCGGATCTAACGTTACAGGTGCGACAATTGGAAGTGCACTATCGTCAGGGGTGTCGTACTCTCGCTAGTACTCAAGGCCTGATCTTGTTGCTCCTACTATAGCTTCTACAGGAGGGAGAGAAATCATGTAGCAAGACTTGGACTTCTTGCCCTTAGTCTTGGTGGCAGAAGGTGTTGTCTGCTGCATCAATTCTGGAGTAAGATCGGGTTGAACCAACATGACCTTCCCACGTTGTGTGATGAGAGGTATTAGCTCGACTGTTTGGTCACGAGCTGGCGGAAGATTGACGACCTCCATCGTTGCCCGGGGAATTAGGATTACCCCGTCCTGGGCTTCTGTCGTCGGGAAGTTGCCGAACTGGAGCGATACCATATTAGCGGCAATTGTCTTGTCATCGATGTCCAAGGTAAGGGCCTTAATGTCGAGAAGATGCTGGATGTACCGCTTCAGCATATAGTAGTCTCGCATCGCATGATGGACGTAACGATGGTAATGGCATGCCTCGACAGGGTGTTTGATGTCGGGGAGCCGAAGCATGTTCCCCTGCATCAATACGTCGAAGATTGCCAGGACGTCATCATCTTCGAAAGAGTAGGTCTCTTTCGGCTTTGGCGCTTCAGTGGGCTTCTGCTCGGGCTTCTTGGTCAAGTTACTAATGAGGGCCTGCTTTTTCTTGCTATACTGGGAGCTGTTGCCGCTGTTGTTATTGCTGTCATAGGGGCATTTTCCCCTAGCATCAGCGACAGGGATTTGTATTCCCAAGAGATGGACGTCCTTCACTTTCTTCTCAGTGTCAACGGCATTTATGATGAACGTCGTCCAGTATTTAAAGTGGGTGTCATCCATCCAGAGCCTGACCACCGAAAGTAGGTTCTTCCGACATATGTCTACAACATGGATTCAGGATTACCAGGGGTAGCTTCAGCATGACTTGTCTGTAGCGTTCAACGTATTCCCGTACAGGCTCCTTTTCTTTCTGTATGATGTCTAGCAAGGAGGACATCATCATAGAATCGGACGAGGAAGAGACTTTTAAGATCTTCAAATAATAATATGGAGTTGTCTTGGAGGGTGCAGAACCAATCGAAGGCCACCCCCGAAAATGCCCCGACAAAGAGCTTGGTGAGGAGAGCATCACTGTGGGGAAGATATCCGGTTGCTATCTCAAAGTAGCTCATGTACTAACGATGAGACTTCTTTCCTTCAAATGGATTTAAGTTTAAGGGCTTGTATTTAGGTGGATAGGGTTCGTCTCTCCACTCAAGGGGATATGGTTGTCGAATCCCGAGCTTGTGCAGTGAGTCTCGGCTCCTCATTGAGTCCAAGCGGGCTCGCAGTTCTCGTACCTCTTGCATTGCTTTTCGAGCCTTATCTACTGTGGAAGGAGTAGATGATCCGTGCCTAATGTGATTGCTATTGATCGGAGGAGCGGTAGCGTTTGAGTCTCCATTTGCCCCAGGATCTTGGCTAGCTTGTCCTGAGGTTCTTAGAGGCCATGTGGCCATGTTTATCTTGATCTTCAGCATCGTCTGGGTCAAGTCTTGCATCTTCGCACACATGGTGTATATCATATCCTCGAGGGTTTTGAGGCACTGTCGATCGCTAGAGCCTTCATGATCACCCCCCGTCATGTATATTATTCTTACATGGGAGAAAGTCAATAGAACGGTGGACGTTGCACTTTCCACCTCAGACTCTTGCAGCGAATAGTCCTCAAGGAAGGTTGGCAGCGTCACATCCTCTTCGGACTCCGAGAGAACACTACCCCTAGCGTAGGAAGGTGCATCTTTTTGGTGAGGGTGACTACCCCCAAGGATCTCGATATCTGTTCATTAGGAATCGTTGTCCCTTCGGAATATCAGGTTGTTATGGAGTTCTGGGGATTGCTACCCCCAGCTTGCAGTATCTCTAGGGTTCCTGAGGAAGGACCACCCCCAGCTGACAGTTTCTTCTTGGAGCGGGTGCCCTGAAAAATTCCTGCTGTGGGTACCACTGCCTATCCTTCTTGGGATCGCCTTCTTGATATGCTGGCCAAGAGAGAAGGGTTTGAGAAGATAGACTTTCGACCTCCCCAGTTGGAGGGGGACTTCCAAGCGAAGTAGCACGAGGCAAAAGACAGCTCCTCCTCCTCTCGTAATTATACCTATTTTCTGGGACTCTGTCAGGTAGGTGCCTTTGGTTGTGGTCGTTGGAACGCCGACTGCCTGTTTGTTGGCACTGCTGCTTTAGCACAGCAATAGTTGATGATGATATTAGCACAGGGGTATCCTGGAGGGGATACATCATATGTCGTGGTTGCTTCCCTCGCTTTGCGCTTGTGGTTGATCACGTTGTGCAAATCAAGCAAGGGCTGATCCATGTTTGCACCCTTGTTATGAGCCTGGGTAGACCGAGCACATGGGTGTGTAGGTGTTGTTTTTGCTCCCTGTCCTGGGGTTCGTACAAGAACGCTCCCTAAGTCGTTAATGGAAGACTTTCGAGACTGACCATATCCATTTCCCACTGTGGGCCGAACACATGGGTCAGTCTTATACAACTTCCCGTAAGGGGCTTGCGTAACAGTTAGCAGAGCCTGCTGACGGACGATCTTATGAGCAGTTGCTTGAGCTTGGCGAGCTTGCACTGCCCTGGACTCCTTCGATCTAGCATGCACCGGTGCATAGTATAAGAGTCCAAGTTCACATCCTCCCCTTTCTCAGAAAGGCGCATGGAGTAAGCGCTGCGTGAGATTTAGTCAAAGATAGAGATTTTGCTACTGTGCTGACCGCATGTGGACATTTGCATGCTGCAGCATGCAAAATTTTACCTGCGGCTATAGACTTATGCGACTTCTGCTATTGCCGCATGGAGCTTGTATCAGCCACCAAAATTCTGGCATCGTAGTATTTTCCTCTATAAGAGTTTGGTCGTTGAGCACCTTTTTCGACTACTGCATGAAATGGGCCAGTCTGGTTGGACGCATAATGTGCGTTTGTGGCAACAGGAAGAGAGGTAGGGAGCACATGATCCGCAGTTGGGTGAGACACAGCGGCCTTTGCTACCCAAGTTCTGCGGGTCTTCTTAGGCTTTGCTTGCCATGGAGAAGGGCTCGCGTTGTCCCCGGAGAGCATATTCTCGAATGCTTGCTGGTCGAAGCGCACCACCAGCATCCTTTGGGTTGATCCCAAATTGGCCGCATCGGACTGCATCACCGTCTTCTCATCAGAGAAGAAGTTGGTCCCCAATAGATTCACCATCTTGTTCGCCATTAAATTCGAAAGTCTAAAAGAGCTTGATTTAATCAAAAACTAAAGAAAGTACAAAGAGGTCCTAGACAGAAACTCTAAGTACAATGTTTTGATCTGGGTGGTATCGATGGACAAAGAGCGATGTGGCGGCTCCTTTACTCCTTTGATGGTTCGATAAGTGGATGAGGATGCTCTCATTTCTCCTGAGCTTGTGTGCACGTATTTAGCTGGTCAGGCATTTCTAGGGTTTGCTACCCTCGCTTTTTATAGTCGTCGTATTAACGGACTATCGATTTTGTATATAGCTCTATTTGGTAGCCGCATAAGACTCCTTCAATAGAATGCGGTTGTAACCGTAGCCGTATGTTATGGATAGGCTGTCATGTGGTCTCAGTTAGGATATATTGTTGAAGAGATCTCGAGGTCGGTGTATGCATGACTCGGTCAACTAAAAACTTAGTCAACACAAACTGTGCGAGAAATCATCTTCGGTTGTAACAAAAAAAAATTATGAGTCGAGAGCCGCATAAGTTATTAGCCGCATATTGTCGGCCTTTGGTTGTCTGGATGCTCTGGCCGCATGTTGGTGAGGCCGTATGTAAACTCTCGTCTGGCCTTGGTCAATGGAAACTTTGGCTGCATGTTGGCGAGGCCGCATGCAAACTCTCGTCTAGCCTTGGTCGATGGTCACTTTGGCCGCATTTGGCAAGGCCTCATGAAAGCTCTCGCCTGGCCTTTGGTCGATGGATAATTTGGCCGCATGGCATTGTGGCCGCATAGGACATAGCCGCATATGAGGGAACACGTGACATAGCACATCTGACGAGGTCATTAATGCACTGATGTTACTTTCTGTCTTTTCTCAAGCCGTCGTCTTTCACGAATCTTGAAGCGTCAACGTCATGCGTAATGTGTCATAGTCTGACCATCATCGACTGCTATGTCAGGGATTTTTTATGCGGCCTCCCTGCTCTGTAGTTGTTCAGGCCACATAAAGTATACTATACGGCTTCTGGATCTTTGGTTTGGTCAGGCTACATGTGCTTCTCTGTGGCTTGGTTGTTCATTTGGGGGGCATGACCTTTATGCAGCCTGCATGAATTTTTTTTATGCTTTAGGCTTTGTTGGTGTCAATAGCTGCAACCGCTTGGAGGGATGACCCTGAAAGTATTGAGCTCTGTTGCGGCTTTGTTGGTGTCAGTAGCTGCAACTGCTCGGAGGGGTGCTTAAATGGAGAAAGTTTTGATTGTAGAATTTTCTATCACCTGTACTCATGATCTTGAATATGAATAAAAACCCTTAAAATGTAATGGGTTTCTATTATGTGTACTCATGATATTGAATATTAATGAAAAGTTTATCTTTTGTGAGAACTTCTCTGTCATGTTAAATGTTGTGGACTTTGGATATTTGTACTAGAGGTAATGTAGACGTAGTACAATATCGTAGCCTCTTAAGGACATCCCGCTGGGGGATCTTTTGCGGACCTATTACTTATTGCGCACAAGAGTGCAAGTAATAAGCTCGAAACAGGCCTTGCTAGAGGTGATTTGGATGTGGCAAGTTTGGTGAGCTTAACACTATTGGCGCACTTAAATTTTAAGTACAGGTGATAAGTTTAGACGGCGATCGATATCAGAGGTACTGTGGATGTGATGATCGATAGCCAAACCCAGAAGGTTTGCTCAGAGGTGCGAAGGACATGGAAAACCCTACTGGGGAGAAGGTGAGAACAATAGCTCAGTGATGACGTAGATGTGAGTCAATCGATAGTCATACCGAGAGGTTAGATATGATCCCGGTATTTTTGGTGGAAGGAAAAAGGAAATGAGCCAGAGGTAATTTGGACGCGTCTGTTTTCTTTGGATGGAGAACAAAGGCAGCTCATAGTTCAGAGGTGATATGGATGTGAACTATTTGCTTCCATTGAGGATATCTCACTGGGGGACTTTTGGATGACCTATTACTTCTTGTGCATGAGAGTACAAGTAATAGGTTCGAGATGAAACCATATCAGAGGTAATATGGACATGATAGGTTTTGTGGACTTAGCACCGCTGGCGTACTTAGAGTTAAGTACTGGTGCTAAGTTGAGATGACAACCGCTATCAAAGGTAATATGGATATGATGATCGATAGCCAAATCCGAGAGGTTTGCTCAGAGGTAATATGGACAAGAAAACATGGCCGGGGAGAAATGGTAGGACGATAGTTCAGAGGTAGTATGGATGTGAACCAATGTCCAAAAAATTTACTGAGGAGTGATTTGTTGATTGTGGTCTATCCAGGAATATAGATAGACCCGAGGGTTGCTCCACGGGGGAGATCGTCAGTATGATAGCTCAGAGGTAATGTGAATATGGCTAGCGCCTAACGAGATTGGTTTGAGTGGTCACTGCCGGAGTGTGCAAGTGGACCGGAGAACTGCTCCACTGGGAAGCTTTTGAGGATCCATTATTCATTGCATATCCAGGACTCCTGAATACCGATAATGGCTTCTACAATAATTTGTAAAGGAAAGGCAAGGCTGTACATAGGCACTTGCTGAAGAAAAAGAACCAAGATTGTAAACATTGTACATCCCGGTTATCTTTGAAGTGGATAGGGAAGTACCAGCCTAGCCTTAGACGTAGTCGGTTTTCAGGAACTTGCTGTTGATAGGCATCATGGGTAAGTCGCCATTGGGTTTTTCCAGTCGGTAGGCACTGTTGGATAATACTGATTCTACGACAAACGGGCCTTCCCATTTGGGTTGGAACTTGCCAGTCGTCTTGTGGGTCATAACCATCAGCCTCCTTACGGTCAGGACAAGATCACCCACTTGGTAGGTCCTCTTCTTCACCCGTTTGTTGAAGGCTCCCGAAAGATGCGCTTGGTATAGCTCAATGTGCTGCTGGGCTAAGAGACTTTTCTCGTCGAGTGCTTCCAACTCTGGTAGCCATCGGCGGTGATTGTCGTCGACGGTTAATTGGTTGGAGAGAACTAATTGGAGTAAAGGGATTTAGATCTCGAGCAGGAGGATCACTTCGCTTTCGTACACCAGAAATAAAGGCGTATTACCAGTATCTGTCCGGACCGTTCTGCGGTAGGCCCAGAGGCATTCACCCAGCTTCTCATTCCAGTCGCGTTTGTTGGATGACACAAACTTCTTGAGAAGCTTTATGATGTCATGTTGAAGGCTTCTGCTAGACCATTTACTACTGAGTTGTAGGCATTCGAGGCTATATTCTGAATTTGGTTCTTGTCACATAACTGATAAAAAGTAAGACTTGTAAACTATGGACCATTGTGATGGATGATCCTTTGTGGCAAGCCGAACAGTATATAACATGATGTTTGACGAAGCTGATCACGTTTGATGTCTTGACTTCGGCGAGTTGTATGGCTTCCGCCGACTTGGAGAAGTAGTCGGTAATTGCGAGGATAAACTTATGTCCCTTAGACGAAGGCGGGCGAATCGGCCCTATGATATCTATGCCCCGGGCTTCGAACAGCCAGGATGCAACAGTCGGGTGTAGAAACTCTGAGGGTTGGTGGATAAAGACCGCGTGGATTTGGCACGCTTGGCACTTCCTTGCATAGTCAACGGTGTCTGCTACTATTGTCGGCCAATAGTAACCCATTCTTTGGAGGCGGTCCTGTAACTTGGGCCCTGACTGATGGGCACCACAAACCCCATAGTGGACCTCGCGAAGAGCCTGCTTCGCTTTTGCATTCAATAGGCATCGTATCAGAAGACTCTCATAGGAGCGACGATACAACATTTTGGTAGCCATATCGTAATAGAATCGGAGGGGACATCTTCTGACGGAATTGGCTTCCTTCGGATTCTCGGAGAGAATTCCATAGACTGCGTAGTCAATAAATAAGAATCTCCAGTTGGGAGTCGGTGCTCGTCTCTGCTGAGTAGCTCGGGAACTGATAGAGGTTGTTCTTCGGGAAGACCAGCTCTTGATCGATCATGGTGATCAGTTCATGAGTATTGACTGAAACAGCTATAGAGGCTGCTTGGCCAGCCAGGGCATCAACCACCATATTTTGCAGGCGAGGGACGTTCTCTATAAATAACCTCTTGAAGGTGGAGATAATACCGAGCACGTCTTAATGGTAGGGAATCAAGTCTTCATTCCGGACCTCATACTCGCCTCGGACTTGATTGACTATCAGGTTGGAATCGCCGTAGGTTTCCAGGTAGTCAACTCCCACTTGTTTAGTGAGTTGGAGACTAATGACAAGAGCGTTGTACTCTGCCATATTATTGGAGCATGGCTCTATGAGGGAGTAAGAGCGGTTGATAACCAGATCATCTGGGGAGATCAACACTATCCTGGCGCCAGCAACAATATCGCCTTTAGGCCCTATTCTTGACGTACCGTCGAAGAACAATCGCCAAACGACTTATGCGCTCGTGGTCATGTTTGAGTCTGCGATCTCAGCTAGGATCTTGCCGTAGAGTTTCGAAGTTTTCGGTACCAGATGAGCTGCCAAAAATTTTGCCAACGCTTGGCCTTTGACAGATTTTTGTGGGACAAACACAATGTCATATGGTGACAGCAGTATTGTCTATATAGCAAGGCGAGAGTTGAGCACTCCAGTTTCGTCATGAGAATCCTGAGAGGATTAACTCACGAGATTACGTTGATGGTTTGTCCTGCCACGTAATGTCGGGTCCTCTGGATGACGAAGACTAGAGAAAGGCACTCCTTCTCGATGGGGTTGTGCCTGTGCTCTGCGTCGACCATCATCCTACTGAGATAGTAGATGGATTGCTCGTGACCTGCATCGCTTGTCTGGACTAGCAGAGAGCCGAGGGAGTGATCCATTTCTCGCACATAGAGCAGGAAGAGTTTTCCGATAACTGGGGCTACCAATAATAGATGGCTCATGAGGTATTCCTTGATGTCGTCAAAAGTGCGCTGACATTCTTTGTTCCAAACAAAGGACTCCCTTCTTCATGAACTGAGTGAATAGCTGACAACGCCCAGAGAGGTTCGATATGAACCTCCTGATATAGGCTAGTCTTCCTTGGAGGCCATGAAGTTCTCTGGGGTTCTTCGGTAGGCGCATTTCAAGGATTGCTTTAGTCTTGTCAGGGTCCTCGTGGATACCCTTCGAAGTTATGACGAAGCTCAAAAATTTGCCACTGGAGACTCCTAGGAAAGATTTGGTGGGATTAGCCCTGGGATTTGACGGCGGACTTATCTTGAGCTGGCGCATACGCATGAGGTCGAACACAGACTTCAAATCCCAAAGTTGATCAACAAGTACGTGAACAACGCCCATCCTATATCATAACAACGACATAGAACGCTATCTAGGTCAACAATATTGCCTAACATTATGCTCCTTGCTGCCTCCACCTGTAGGCTCTCTGGAATCTGCGTCAGCCGCAGGTTCCGCTCAATGTCCTCGATCCAATCATCCGCATAAAAAATCTCCTCGGTGCCCTTAAAGTCCTTGGGCCCCATCCTCTTGAATTCAATGATTGTCACTCCCCATTCCTAATATACGTATTTGGAACGTATTTTATTTTAGCATGGTTGCATGTGCATGTAGACTAGACCCGTTCTTTGGTTTAACCTTGTTCATGGTTTATTTTGTGGGTTGGTTCAACTCATGAGAGCCTTTGGTTCAACCCTCAAACCCTACCATATATAACCCAACATTTTTCTCCCTCTCCTCACTTCTTCATTACTTCCTCCTTTAGCTCTCTCTACCCATTTCCATAGACAATTACACCTTGCATGAAAAATAGAGAAACCATCCGTACTATTGTTCCATTATGTTTATTATGTATTTCTAAGCACTTTTAGTTCTTGGAGTTTCCGTTTTGATGGATGGATTAGTGTAGATCTACTTTTCTAAACTTAGGATTTTCGGGATTTCATGAGTTTTTTTTTATCTATTAAACTTATGTCTTTGAAAACAAGTTTTTTTTCCAAATTATAGAGCTTTCAATTTAGAGCACTTTGGCTTTTGGTTCACCCGATTTGCACTTAAAATGAGGATTTTATGAGTAAAACAAGATTTCAGTTTTTTGAGCTTTTCCGCTATGGCCGAACCTGATGTTGGAGAAGACAGAGTTCCCATGCGGCCAGTGAGCATATGCGGCTGAGAGTGTCATGCGGCCCGAGAGGGTTATGCGGCCTAAACACTTGTCGCATACTGAAAGCTTGTGTCCATCTTGTTGGACGCATGACTGCTGATTTGCACAGTGACCTTGAACACCTTGTGCTTTCACTCACTGAACAAATAAAAATTTCTCTAAGTCCTAGAGAACTCCATGCGTCATTGAATCCATGCGGCACCGACACTCATGCGGCCTGGAGAGCATGCAGCCACTATTTTCTTTGGATGAATGGCTCTGAACTGTTGGCACTTATTTTCTTGGTTTTGTCTTTTTTCACTGACACACTTTATGGCTTGTCACATCAGTCACATCAGTCACTTTATGTCACATCACTGAAACTTTATTTTTTTGACTGTTACTTCAACACTTGTCCCAAGGAGTAGACTTAACCCTGGGCATGCGGCAAAGTAGTTCATGCGGCATGACTTTATGCGGCCTGACTTATTATGCTGCCAGGATTGTTATGCAGCCTTACTTGTTTTGACTGAATGTCTTCTTGACTCTTGTGACCCAATGTATAATTGGTAATTGGACTCGAATACTATATCCGTGCTGATACCCCTATTGCCTGATAATAATTCATGTTTTAAAGTGCACCGAGTTGCGATACCTCCTGTCATGTGTTAAGAGATTATATTTGGATTGTGCATCGAGAATGCCTCCAAATCCCTGAAGGCGTGATATTATATATATCTACGTTGTTTCTCTAGCACGGACATAATAAGCGAGTCAAACTATCAAAGCGTGGCTAGGTTATTGATTGTATGAATGTTGCATACAGTGAATCCAGATTTGCCTTTCATGCATTCATATCTAGCGTGCCCATACGTTGTACGACATCTTAAGGAAAAAATTTATATGACCACGCCTTGAGATTTCAAGCACAACATAGGGCTAATTAGGTAACTAAAAGTAGTAGTAATATTTGGATGGAACGGTATCCCAAGATCATGCCAAAACCTTCCAATAGAAATTCATTCTAAGTGCGTTGTGGGCTAGCCACCACAGATACTGTATATAATGTGCCTTAGTAGAGTGTAGTATCTAACTAATTATTATGCTGAGCCACTATTTCAATATAGGAATAATGGAACCGATAATATCGTATTTTAGCACAGTGGCCCTACAGGGACTAGTGCATCCTGCAAGTGTCTGTTTTATTATATTGGTTCGGTTAGCTCATGTACGACACTGGCATGATCTGAGGATACTTAGTATACATTATTTCTGAGATAACCTCAGACTCCACAAAAATAGCAAGCCGTACAAATGATTGGCCGATTTTGGAAGAAATGGATTTGGTTGTGATTGTATTATTCAGCTAGTAGCCTAGGAAAGTGGACTATCATAGTGTGATGGTTCAACCCTTGTCCTTGTCTGGTTGTAGGGTTGAGCCTTAGCGCTAGGATATGCCATGGACCTAAGTTACAACACTGAACCATTATTTTATTATATGTTTTCTTGGATTTTTGTTTCTCCATTTCGTACTTCCTTTGTGATACTTGATAATTGGGGTCTAACCCTACTGGTTTTGCATGGCCAGATTTTGAGCCAGCACTTGAGAATCCAGCGTACATTACCCCTGTTCGTGGCGCGCACCAGAAATATGGTCGCAGGGGATAGCGACTGAGTTTTTCCTTCCCTGCTCGTCTTGCACATTTACTTCTTTTTGGCATTTAGCCACTGGCACCTGTTAGCCAGCTCATCTGGACATTAGTTTTCCTTACCCCATTGTATTAAATCAGACTATAGCTGATCACTGTCATGTACTTTTGTTACTCTTCCAGCTTCTTATTTTGCACAACCGTACTCCAGAATATTTTGAGAAAGCATTTGGGACACCTTATTGCTTATCATATATTCTCTATGCTTACCGTTTCTTGTTTTAATGATTGAGACATAGAAGTTCTTGACCATAGAAGACTTGATTGTAGCATGCACCCTCTTGTCTTATACAGTCGTGATCGCCATACGACGTATAGCACCTTATACGGGGTAGCTGGCCATGTCCGTCTCCGTATTTCCGTACTGGGGCATCACAAGATTTTAGTGGTGGCCCATGAAGGTATGTTCTTCAGACTTATGGGGTGTCATGGTCATAGTAGTCTTAATCAAACATGATCCTCCTTGAAACTCTGAATTTGTCCTATTCAATACTCAGCTTGAACTTTTCCAGATTGATTGCTTCATTTTTCCTTCTCGTCCTGTTCTTGATTATTTCTTGTGCTTTCTTTGGGGCTTCTCCTTCCCCCGATGCTTCAGCAACAAGAGAGACAGAGTTTCCAGTGGAACAAATCGTGTGGAACCCCAACCAAGAATCTGAGTTGAGCCCACGATGAATGGGAAAGAACAGCAGGCTCCAAGTGTTCCCGTACCTTCCATCGTGCCGGCAGTACTGAATACCCCGGCTTTGCTAGAGATTATCCACAGATTATTGGCTTCCCAACAATACTAGATGGTGGTGCAACAATAACAACAACAACACCAATACCAACACCAACAACAACAGCTCCAGCAGCAGGAACAGAATGTCCTGTTAAACCAAGGGTTGCAAACAGCCCTAGAACGAGGTGAGAGAACAGACTCTGGGGCATCTGTTAGATTTTGCAGACGGAACCCCAGATACTTCGATAGCACAGAGGACGCAATTATGACAGATGATTGGCTCCAGGATATTGAGACCATTCTGACAGCGGCTAAAGTTTCGGCCAAGGAACAGGTTGTAAGCATCCTATTTTTTTAATTAAATTTTTAAATTTATTAATATTGGTATTTTGAAATTTTTGTGATTAAAAATTTTATTTATTTATTTTTAGCTAATTATAATATATAATATACAAGGATTTATAATTATGTTTATTTAATTAATTATTAATATTGTACAAAAAATATATTTTTGGATGTACAACTATTATTTTTGTATTGTATAATTTTTCTAAAATTTATTGAGGTCTAAAACTATTTTTAGTGGCCATACACAGACACACACACACATATATATATATATAGAGAGAGAGAGATTAATTAATAAAAAAATTAAACCTAAATCTAAACCCATTAACCTAAATCATATCCTAAACCCATTAACCCAATATTTAAACCAACCCACCCCCGTGCATACAGGAAAACCCCCATCTCTCTTATATATATATATATATATATATATATATATATATATATATATATATATATATATATATATATATATATATATATATATATTCAAAATCGAAACCCTGACCCTAAACCATCACCCAGCCTCCACCACCTTTGCCAAAGCGCCGCCGACCGTCGACCACCGCAGCGCCGGAGCACGGCCGACAGCGGTAGCAGCAGCAGCGCACAGTAGCGTTGCGGCCCCCTCCTTCACGTGGAGCTTTCGACCTCCTCGCTGATCCGTTTCGCTCTCCGTCTTCGCTGGTATGTTCACAACCTAAGCCTCTAAGATTTCCTTCAAGTGGAATGAATTTAGGCACCCCGGTTTGATCAAAAAATTGACCGAAAGTTTGCTGAAAAACTATTCGGAAACAGTTCAGAAATTCAGTCCAAGTACCCATGTTCATGTCCAATTTTCTACCAACTCGTTAATTATTTTTAAAATAAAATTGAAGGAAATTCTTCACAATATAGCCAAGATTTTTATTGTTCTTTTAGTTTTTATTAGTTTGCTTTAATGGTTAAATTATTCTCGTTCCAAAACGACCAAAAACTTGTTTTTAAAACACCCAAAATCTCGCGATACAGGGTGCATCCTGACAAACGAGGTGACTTCGTCGTGTGCGAGTTGCATCGAAAGAGCGTAACATAAATATGGATGTATGGGCTTTAGCGAAACTTGATTTGGATGTGCGTACACACCGGAATCAACGCGTATACGCCAAAAAATACCATATCGGACTGTTCTGACACTCATCCTAATTTTGTGTGTGCGTGTTGTTTCGCAACGAAATTACACCATCAGATTTGTAGTGTTATGCTGGTCCTGTGACCCAAGTTTGGTTCAATTCTGAGAACGTTGACGAAACATCATTTCGTGGGCCCAACGGTTCCACATGACGGGCAATTTCGTGATCGTCTTATCGAAATCCAGTTTTGGATATTCCGTTGGGTTTGTATCATTGTTCTGGACTCATAGACACTGAGTGGAACAAATTTGGAGAACTTTGTCTTTGGCACATTTTACGGTGCAAAGTGGGCCACACGTGGACCCCGTTTTGACCTAAAACTGTCAATTTTGCCCCTGTGTCCAAATTAGATTTATGTGTAGTCAATCCTAGATATTTCTAGTATTCTGATAA
The DNA here is from genome assembly GCA_036927795.1 of Iris macrosiphon. Lineage (NCBI taxonomy): Eukaryota > Viridiplantae > Streptophyta > Magnoliopsida > Asparagales > Iridaceae > Iris > Iris macrosiphon. Next base: position 135,734,945 of record JAYESA010000007.1, read on the forward strand.
CAATGGTGATGTTTGTTTCAGCATCCGGAGGTGTACGTACATATTCCACTTTTCTAGGAGCAGTTGACGGAGTTCAGAACCCAAGCAAGTGTGCCTTGCCATGAGTATCATAGTTCCTTGCCTTTATCTTATTTAGTTATTATAGTTATTTGATATGTGTGATGTGTGTGTTTACCCTAGGACCGTGAGACGTTGCTTAGCGTCCGAACAAGATTCGGGTATCGATGCCGTACGCGGAGTCGTGTAACGTCACTTAGAGAGTTGATTCCATGATCCTATTTTTACGTTCTTGCTTTACCAAGTACGCCATACCCTAGGACACTTGAGACTATTTCATGTAACAGATTCTTTCTTGAGTTATTCATGGAGATTCTGTATAGGCTTACAGGATTCAAGACATGAGACTGGCATATTATATGGATATTATTATGACTCGTTGCACTAGCTAGAGGTCATGATCTTGCGTGTTATGGACATGATACGTGAGTTTATATTGGGTGAGCAGAGTCTTCATCATGCTCTGGGCATATTTTACTTATTACTATTTATGCGTATTAGGCTTTAGGTTCCCTATACGAAATCTAAAGTATTATATATATATATATATATATATATATATATATATATATATATATATACATCTTCCTCCTGGTTCCCTCACACGGAACCTTGAGTGTACTGTTAGATTACGGAAGTATCCATTGGGATCTTTCGTGAGTACCAGCCCGGGGTACGATACCATACTCTCATTTGTATATCACATAGTTGGTTACAATAGTTTACCCTTAAGTATGTGGCATTATACTGTTTTACTTTTAGCAAGCTATTTCTTGTACCTTGTTATGTCCCTCTGGGGACCTGGTCCCCTACCAGTTTTTGCAGCATAGACGGTTATGGAGCCATTGGAGTTGCTTATCTTGCAGGCATTAGTACCAGGTACTTATATCATTTCTATTGGAGTTATGGTTATTTATCCATATTATTTATTCATCTGTTGATGTAGCCTAGTTTTATAGACTCATATTTCTTTCTCGAGTCTATTCGAGTTTGTGTGTTACTGGGCGGCCGATTTTAGCATATGTAGCTCATTCTTGTGTATTCTGTTTATTTTGGATTGAGGCATAGATATTTATATTTACTTGATTATTTAGATAGTGACTATTATAATACAGCTTATACGTATTTGAGTCGGACCAGAGTTTAGTCGAATGCGTGGCTGGCATGTTACGTATTCCTAGTCCTACGTATTTTGGGACTGGGACGTGACATATTTTTGTGGTGGCCTATGCAGGTCCTGATTAAAATATTTCAGTTACTTTTCGATTCCGAGCGAGCCTGTAATCAGGATTAGCAGTATTAGTATCTCAATCCACAACTGATTTAAAATTTTCTTAGCATTTAATTATCGCCCTTGACTTTATAATTATACTCGTTCATTCCATCGATATCCTTATTATTGTTTATCATCTCTACCTATTTCAGAGAGATTCACATTCGTGCGCGATGCTTCCTCCAGAAGCAGATCCTTGTCAAGGCGGAAGAAGATATGTTGGACATAAAATTTTGAGAAGATGGTTACCCTTAGTAGGGTAGATAGATAGGTTATTCCTATATGCTAGAGCTAGTGTACATGGTTAGCATGAGAATTGAATATAGTATTAGAGGCCTAGAACTAATAAAACATTGGCCTTGCTTAAGGTAGCAGTAATTTGGAAGTATTAGAATTTAGAAAGATGGTTTGATTCTAATGTACTGGAATACTTTATGGAATACATAGCTAGATGCTGGGATTAGTTGTGGCCCATGATGGTGATACAAAAAATAGTATTATGACCTTAAGAAATTAGAACCTTACTTAGAAGGCCATAGTGGTTAAATATATAGTTGTCTTGTGACTTTTAGTATCAAAACTAGATCTTATGACCCCCTTAAATTATTGATGACTATAAGTCTGGACTAAATAAATAGGTAGATTGCTAGACCTAATATTTGAGTAATTAGATAACTCGAATACTAAAGTATAGCTTTCGAAATCAAATTAGATGTACTTGATTGTTTGGGTTGTCAGTGTTAATTGAACAAGTGAGTTTCACCCGTGATTACTTGGGTGGATAAGCTAGTATCTGTGATAGAGCAAATAGGTTGAAGGATGAGAGTTTTGATAGATGTTGTAGTCTTTAGTTAGATATAGTAAATTACCTATAATATATGACAAACTATAACAAGATGGTAACCATGTAGTTTGGATGAAGGGTATACATGGAATAAACTAGGAGAAATCTCTGGTTCAAGTGAAGAAGTTAGAATGATAACAAGAAGAGATTCACGAGGAGTACATAACCTTGAACATTTTAAATTGAGAAAAGGATCTAGGAAGGACTGAAGATTTTATCACTCGATAGTTGCCTAGAAGATCTATAATACGAAGCGGAAAGTACCGGGTCATGATTGGTGAAGCTTAAAGTTGAAAACAAGATTAACATACTAAAAGGGATATGAAGGTTAGTAGGATAAAAATGATAAGGGAAAGATATTATGGTCGCATAATCCAAGGAGAAGGGATTATTGTATGGACTTGAGGGATAATAATTTTAGTATTTATAAATTGTAATACTTTTGGAATTTTGAAAATTTAGTGCGAATAGAAATTGTTGATCAGTCTCGAAGTAATACGAACTTCAAGAAATTAAACACTGGTTCAATCACATACTAACTTGATGGTTATTCTGTAGAGGATTATCACAAGACCCTTAGATTATAGATTTACATATATTAGAGAAGTGTAAATGGAAGATAGAAGTCTTATAGGAATGATAGCTGAATATTGTGGGTTTACACGTAAACTGATTAGGGCCAGGAATTTAAAATTTTTACTAATAGGGTATGAGTTTGCTGGACCTATCCTTAGTAGTAGGTAATGAAAACCTATTTCCAATTTATCATAGCCGATGGATTTTTAGATTTTAGAAATATTATCATCTCATTGAGTTCGAAGAATTTCCACTCAAGATAACCATGACATCATGCTTGTGTAATAGGGTAGTAGCCTAGCCGAAAGATTCTCGTAAGGAAGATAGCTTTTAGATGGCAGAGATTAGACGAACAACAGTACAGAAAGATAGATAATAGAATGAAATAAGTTGTACAAAAACGAGTAGGCATTCCAATTAAAGATTAGACGAGTATTGAAGAGTGCCCTTAGCGAATAGTATGCCATGAGTGATAGACCTAAGTACATGCTTAGTTTAGACCCTTACCTATTAATATGCGAGAAAGACGAAGTTGTAAGGACCGTATATTGTTTACCTATAGCCAGAAGTAGATTACCAATAGTATGAGGGAGATTATATAAAATATAACTTAAATGAATATAGTATTGAGTTTAAGGATTAGTTTTATTACCCCCTCGACTACATTCCTATCCTTCCTACCAAATTCTTATCTTGTGTTGCATATATGGCCTCGTATTTTTTGCAATAATGATCTTTCTAATTATAATAATGAGTAAATCGTTCCTCTTTTCCTAGTTGTGCCTTAATTACAAAATCAATCCCTTAGTTGGTACCACTCCTTGTGTTAATATCCATATCACCATGGGTATCAGTTCTTTTCTACTCTAATCCCCTTGATCTAGTCACCATGACTCGATTATCCAAATACCTGCCTAATAGTGCCTTATTCAACCATGTAGACTTATCAGAAATTCTTCTTGTCGTGGCCTAAATTTTGGTCTCTTCGTCATTAATGTCAATCAAAGATCGAAGCCACTCTGCTACCTTGCCTTAGTTAGATCTGACTCAGTCATTTCTTCTGCCTTATAGAAGCTTGACCTATACAAAAGCAGTAATGGATGGGTAGTAATTTCTCTTATAAAGTTGTTGATCAATAGCACCCTGATAATTTCTGGGTTCCTTTAGAAAATCCTTGATTACGGCCAGTAAATCCTAGAATTCTTGTAACCTTATTTAGAAAATAGGTCCTTCCAGAAATCTTGTTAGTAAGACCATGACCTTAGTTTTGGATACCAACTTAATTTTTATAAGTTGGGTAGATTGTAGCCCCTGATTTTATTGTAGGGTTATTTCTAAAAATTTAGGGTAAATTTGAATTTATTTTGGTGTTAATTAGGTTAATCTCAAACAGATTAAATTACCTATTTAATTTATGTATTCTTGATACCCTTTGTTGTGGCTCGGATATTTAGAGCACAACACTATCCTTTTCTTTCCAACAACTTCCCCATTATGACCTAGACTAGTCACTCTACACCTATGACATGATTATCACTCAAAAACTGGCCTTCACATGTTTTGTTTTAGTCGCATGACATTCGCGACGCAATTGTACACACATTACACATAGATATCATTTTTCTGTTATGGTCAATTTTAATACTCAACACCGACTCAATTATTCCGGCCACCTTGACATTCATGAGCCTAACTGGAACCTACTCACTGATGACACAACTGTTACTTCCAAATATACACACCCATGATCCATATAGATCCCCCCAATATTCGTGGCATATCTCCTTCTAAATCCTATATCCAACCCCATTGCAATTGAATTAAAATTATACATAGGCAACCCAAATATCCCAACCACTGATATACTCGTATCCCATTCATGCCAACCTACGTCCGTGACACTTGTGTTGTATTAAATGGAACCCCTTGTACTCTTTACACAATATAAAATACCTTAATGAGTTATATCACCTTTTGACGCTTATTGCTGAACCATTCATCGGCATCCATGATATTCAATGAACAACTTCTCGGTACCATCTCACCCTAATTTTATTTGGCTATGGTAATTCCTATTGTATTATAGACTCATGACCTAATTAGAAGCAAGAAAAACTGGTAAAACTTTCTTTATAGAGTTGTTGACTCAGTAATACCTTGATAGTACATAGATTTCCTTTGATAGACTGTAACAACGGTCATAAAATTTTCACCATCTCGAATCCCTCCTTGAAGTTAGACTTACTAAAAATCCTTAGAGATATGATCATGACTATAGTTCCTATGGCCAACTTCATTCTTTTAAGTTGGGTAGAGCCTTGAGTAAGCGTACCCTTATTCTTAGAATGCGACGTCAAACTAGGACTCCATCTGGTAACTGCGTCCCCATCTTTAGTGCAACCTTCTTAACTAAAATAATTTCTACGATGTTTATTTTAATTTCGAGGACAATTTTTTTATAAGTTGGGTAGATTGTAAGCACCCTAATTTTTGAATTAAAATTTTTAATTTATTATTATCGGTATTCTAAAATTTTTGTGATTAAGAAAAAAAATTTATTTAATTTTAACTAATTATAATATATAATATATATGGATTTATAATTATGTGTATTTAATTAATTATTAGTATTATACAAAAGATATATTTTTGGGTGTACAACTATTATTTGTGTATTGTATAATTGTTTTGGAATTTATTGAGGTCTAAAACTATTTTTAATGGCCATACACACATATATATAAATATAGAGAGAGAGATTAATTAATAAAAGAATTAAACCTAAATCTAAACCCATTAACCCAAATTCTACCCTAAACCCATTAACCCAATCTTTAAACCAACCCACCCCCGTGCGTACAGCAAAACCCCCCTTTCTATCTCTCCTATATGTACATATATATACAAAACCAAAACCCTAACCCTAACCCATCACCCAGCCTCTACCACCTCCGCCGAAGCGCCGCCGACCGCCGACCACCGCAGCGCCGGAGCACGGCCGGCAGCGGCAGCAGCAGCGGCAACAGCAGCAGCAGCGGCAACAGCAGCAGCAGCGCACAATAGCGTTGCGGTCCCCTCCTTTGCGTGGAGCTTTTGACCTCCTCGCTGATCCATTTTTCTCCCCATCTTCGCTGATATTTTCACAACCTAACCCTCTAGGATTTCCTTCAAGCGGAATGAATTTAGGCACCCCGGTTTGATCGAAAAATCGACCGAAAGTTGGCCGAAAAACTGTTCGAAAACAGTTCAGAAATTCAGTCCAAGTACCCCTGTTCATGTCCAATTTTTTACCAACTCGTTAATTATTTTCAAAATATAATTGAAGGAACTTCTTCACAATATAACCAAAATTTTTACTGTTCTTTTAGTTTTTATTAGTTTGCTTTAATGGTTAAATTATTCTAGTTCCAAAACGACCAAAAATTTGTTTTTAAAATACCCAAAATCTTGCGATACGGGGTATGATCTGCCAAACGAGCCTACTTCGTCGTATGAAAGTTGCATCGAAATGCGCGTAACATAAACGCGGACGTGTGGGCTTTCGCAAAACTTGATTTGGATGTGTCTGCACACCGGAATCAACGCATATCCGCAAAAAATACCGTATCGACATGTTCTGACACTCGTCCTAATTTTGTATGTGCTTGTCATTTCGCAATAAAACTTACGCCATCATATTTGCAGCATTATGCTGGTCCTATGACCCAAGTTTAGTTCGATTCTGAGAACGTTGACGAAACGTCGTTTCGTGGACCCCACGGTTCCATATGACGGCAATTTCGTGATCGTCTCATCGGAATCGAGTTTTGGACGTTCTGTTGGGTTCATATCGTCGTTCTGGACTCGTAGACACTGAGTGGGAGAAATTTGGAGAACTTTGTTTTTGGCACATTTTACGGTGCAAAGTGGGCCACATGTTGACCCCGCTTTGACCCAAAACTATCAATTTTGCCCCTGTGTCCAAATTGAACTTATGGGTAGTCAATCCTAGCTATTTCTAGTATTCTGAGAACAATGGTGATGTTTATTTCAGCATCCGGAGGTGTACGTGCAGATTCCACTTTTCCCGGAGCAGTTGACGGAGTTCAGAACCCAGATAAGTGTACCTTTCCATGATATATCACAGTTCCTTGCCTTTATCTTATTTAGTTTTTATAGTTATTTGATATGTGTGATGTGTGTGTTTACCCTAGGACCGTGAGACGTTGCTTAGCGTCCGAACAAGATTCGGGTGTCGACGACGTACGCGGAGTCGTGTAACGTCACTTAGAGAGTTGATTCCACGATCCTATTTTTACGTGCTTGCTTTACTAAGTACGCCATACCCTAGGATACTTGACACTATTTCATGTAACATAATCTTTTTTGAGTTATTCATGGGGATTCTGTATAGGCTTACAGGATTTTAGATATGAGACTAGCATATTATGTGGATAGTATTATGACTCATTGCACTAGCTAGAGTTTATGATCTTGCGTGTTATGGACATAAGAGGTGAGGTTACATTGGGTAGGGAGAGTCTTCATCGTGCTCTGGGCATATTTTACTTATTACTATTTATGTATATTAGGATTTAGGTTCCTTATACGATATCTAAAGTATTATATATATATATATATATATATATATATATATATATATATACATCTTCCTCCTGGTTTTCCCACACGGAGCCTTGAGTGTACTGTTAGATTACGAAAGTGTCCATTGGGATCTTCCGTGAGTACCAGCCCGGGGTACGATACCATACCCTCATTTGCATATCACATAGTTGGTTACAGTAGTTTACCCTTGAGTATGTGGCATTATACTATTTTACTTTTGGCATGTTATTTCTTGTACCTTGTTACGTCACTCGGAGGACCTGGTCCCCTGCCAGTTTTTACAGCATAGACGGTTATGGAGCCTTTGGAGTTGCTGATGGAGTTGCTTGTCTTGCAGGCATTAGTACCAGGTACTTATATCATTTCTACCAGAGTTATTGTTATTTATTCATATTGTTTATTCATCTACTGATGTAGCCTAGTTTTATAGACTCATATTTCTTTCTCGAGTCTATTCTAGTTTGTGTGTTATTAGGCGGCCGACTTTAGCATATGTAGCTCATTCTTTTGTATTCTGTTCATTGTGGATTGAGGCATAGATATTTATATTTACTTGATTATTTAGATAGTGACCATTATAATATAGCTTATACGTATTCGAGTCGGACCATAGTCTGGTCGAATGCGTAGCTAGCATGTTACGTATTCCTAGTCCTACGTATTTTGGGATTGGGGCGTGACACAGGTTGACTTGGTTCACCTACAACTCCAAGATCTGGCAAGAGAATGGTGGGCTACGATGGAGGTAGGACTGAGGCATCCTATTTAATGAGAGAATTTTAGGACCCGGTTCAGGGCGAAGTACTTTGGGATTGTGGCTCAGTGTAAGTTGCAGCAAAGGTTCATTAACCTCAAGAAAGGTGGAAGGACTGTAGACAACTATGCGGCAGAATTTTGTCGGCTTAGCAGATTTGCTCCAACCATGGTGGCAACATAGTTGGAGAAAGCAATAAGGTTCTAGCAGGGACTTCACTTGGAGATATTATACATGGTAGAGGTGCACGACTATCAGACCTTCGAGGCAGTATTGATAGCAGCCAAGAAGGTCGAGCTTACTTCTCAAATGATGGCGTTAAGAAGAGTAGATCGGAAGAGGTCTCATGGACAGAATAATAAGGGAGAACCAGTACCCCGAATGTCAGTACCATCACCTGGCGTTCGTATACATGATTCAGCGCTGCAAAGGGTGACAGTTTCAACAATGACTGTACCAACTCGACAATAGCAGCCGAGGCAGCAGCAGCAGCAACAACAATGACGGGCAGGGCCGACAGGTTGTACCTACTGTGGAAAAGGAGGTCATACCCAGGATGTTTGCCGAGAAGCTAACAGACTATATTTAAGATATGAAAGCCTTGATCACAAGGTTGCCACGTGCCTATTGATACAGAGGCTAGGAGGGCTAGTACAACAGTTTCCTGCATTGCCAGCTCCAAGGGCAGTGCAGCAAGGAGGACCAGCAGTAGCAGCACGACCTTTGGCTCAGCGTCCATTGCCGACGCAGGCCCAGCTTGTCATGCCCCAATTTTGCTAAATCGATAATCGTCCCCTGGTCGTGATGCCGTACACGCGTAGGACACGCATGCACAAGGCCTAGGCATAATGATATACATTAGAACACATACAACAGAGTACGCAAATAAGATAACACACATTTGAGACATAGAAAAGTTTTCTTTATTGATAATGAACAGACTCTTCACCCAAAAGCGATAAGGATGCCTCACGGGCTTACAACTTGGATACAAAATGAGATAGCCGTTCCATACATCACATCATTTACTAAAACTTCAAAATAATATAGACACCTGCTTGCGAAGCTATCGCCTTGCCTCGGAGCTGTATATAAGGGTTCCGCGGGCTCCAGGTGCTTTGTACAAGCTCCAAAATTTATGAACGGGGTACGACGAGTACTGGGCTGGTTGGGGGAAGAAAGCTACAGCTCTTCGTCGGGTCACTTGGGCTCGGGGAACCTACTACAACGAGGGTCAGTACTTTGAAAAGTACCGGTGAGGGTGAGCTAACCCAACTAACCAAATCCAATATTTATTTATATGAAGCATGCAATTTATTCGTGGTCTTTCTATCTTACCTTAGTTTATTTTACATGCAAGCATTGAGTATGCACTTTACAGAAATAATTATGCCACTGTTAGGTGACTTTTACCTTCTCGTCTGAACTGCCTGCACAATACTTACCATGTTCATTCCTGCCACGAAGACATCATTAGCTTGAGCAAACAATGCAGAAACATATATATATTGGGTCATGGCATATCATTTTCACCGTGGACAATAGCTACAGTAAGAGGGTGACCATTACAGCGCGGGTAGCAAGCCCCGCTACAAGGCCCCCGCTTTACCCGTGCTAGGCTTACTAGCGTAGCTATCCGAGTTTCGCCCAGAATAAAACGGTCCCAGTGCCCCGGGCACCGTTCGCAGGATCTAAACCTTGTGCACAAATTATCCGACCGAACCATACATTAACACTAAGTTAATAAATGATGCAATTCAAGCCAAAAGAATGTACATATCTACTTTAGCACAGTGCATTTGGCATAATCTACTTGTCCAAGTGATTGTATTTTAATTATTTGTACAATACATTTGTACAGTTATATAGACTAAGTTCTAGCTACAACTGAAACATGAATATATAAGTGTAAATGCATAACGGACAAGCACGCATCAATGTGATTATTGAAAATTCTAGGTGACAAGCATTATAAGTGTTTCAAGTCTAAGTCTTCTTTCATTTAACTCAATTTACTCTTTATTTAGGTATCGTTGGGGTGGGATGCACAAATGGGTCAATTTATTAAGAGTGAAGACTTGGAAGAAGGGAGATAATCGAAGTAAAGCCACTCACAAGTTGGTGAACTAGGAGAGAAAATGTGAGATCTTCAAGACTCCGCTTGCGCGTCGCCTACCCTATCACCTGCACGCACCAACAGATGATCAATATCTCATGCTTCGGTCTTCGAGATTCGATACGAAATACGAAATCCTAAGAACGAAGGCAATAAAATCCATCAAAACCGTCCAAGAAAATGCAAGTCATAAAACCAACAAGAAAGCAACCAAGCGGCATCGAAAACGGGCAAGGAAACCAGCGCAACGGAAAGGCCCCTCTCGACTCTATCGCCGAGTCCTTCCTTGAGGCACTATCCGTTGAATATGGTACCTGATTCCGAAGAAATCAATCCATAATGGGGAAAGTATCTTGATTCAATTTGTCCCGATCGGACGATACCAAGTATTTCTTAGTCGTGCTCCCTGAATAGGGGGAATGGGGCACTACACAGCTTTATAGGCAGCAATAGCAAAATCAGCAAGGGTCGCAACCACGACAGCAAGGAAGACATTAGCAGGGAGCTCAACAAGGCTAAGGACAGGCACTCACCTTGTCTATGGAGGAAGCTATGGCGTCAGGTGACGTAGTGGCAGGTAACATTTTTGTTACAACCTTTACTGCGATAGCTTTATTTGATTCTGGAGCTTCGCACTCATTTATATCTGCACAATATACGACACGTATTGGATTAAAGTTTGAGACATTACCAGCGAGGGTGAATATACTCACTGGCAATGGGATTATAAAAGTTAGTAGGGTGTGCCTAGCATGTCCAGTCGTAGTATGTGGGCATTTATTACCTGCAAAGTTGATCGAGTTTCCTATGGGTAATTTTGACATTATCTTAGGCATGGACTGGTTGAGAGACAGTCATGCAATGATAGACTGCCATAAGGGTAGAGTATTATTTAGAATTCCTGGTCTACAAGAGTTTGTCCTTAGCAGAATAACAAGACACCAACATAAGGGAGGAGTCGCAACAGTAGCAAGGAAAGCAAACCTGCTGCCCAAGATAGTTGAAGAGTTCATAGATGTCTTTCCCTACGATCTTTCCGGATTACCCCCAATTATAGCAGAAGAGTTCTGTATAAAGTTGATGCCAAGAGTAGAACCAGTATATCAGAAGGTGTACCCTATGTCACCATCAGATCTTGATCATTTATATCGACACGTGAAAGAACTGAAGGAGAAAAAGTTTATTCGGACCAGTGCATCAACTTGGGGAGCCTCGGCGGTATTGGTGAAGAAGAAGGATGGATCGACGCAGTTGTGTATGGATTACAGGCGGCTTAATATAGTGACCGTGAAGAACAAGTACCCATTACCAAGGATTGATGATTTGTTTGACTAATTAAGTAGAGCAAGAGTCTTCTCCAAGATAGATTTACGATCAGGATATCATCAGGTGCGAGTCCGGGAGCAAGATATACTAAAGACAGCATTTATGTCACGATATGGGCATTACGAATTCTTAGTTATGCCATTCGGAATGACTAATGCTCCGCAGTATTCATGGACTTTATGAACCGTATTTTCTTGCCTTACTTAGACCAATTTGTGGTAGTATTCATCAATGACATCCTGGTATATTCTCAAAATGAGAAGGAGCATGAAGAACATCTCAGGATAGTTCTACAAATTTTGAGGGAGCACTAGTTATATGGGAAGCTTAGTAAGTCTGAGTTTTGGCTGGATCGCATATCCTTTCTTGGACATATTATTTCTGGAGCATAAGCATCAGTTGATCCCAAAAAGGTAGAGGCAGAAGAGAACTGGCCAATTCCGAAGATAATAGCAGAAGTGCGTAGTTTCCTGGGATTGGCAGGATACTACAGGAGATTGTGTCAGATTTTATTAAATATCAGCACCATTGACTCGGTTGACGTGCAAGAAAGTTAAATTTGTGTGGTCAGCGAAATGTCATATAGCCTTTGAAGAGTTAAAGAAGAAGTTAATCTCTGCACCAATCCTTACTCTTCCAGCAGGTTTTGGAGGATTCATCGCGTACTGTGATGCATCTGGTAAGGGTCTTGGATGTGTTTTGATATAGCAAGGGAGAGTGATAGCATATGCTTCTCGGCAACTCAGAGATCACGAGAAGAACTGTCCAACTTACGATTTGGAGTTAGCAGCAATAGTGTTTGTACTTAAGCTGTGGAGGCACTACTTATATGGTGATCGAGTAGAAATATTCACGAATCATAAAAGTCTAAAGTATGTGTTCACGCAAAAGGACCTGAACATGAGGCAGAGAAGGTGGCTAAAGTTGTTGAAAGACTATGACGTGGAACTTCAGTACCATCCATGCAAGGCTAATGTAGTAGCTGATGCACTTAGCAGAATATGAGCCAGGTCTTCGGAAGGAGTTGACAATACATGCGGATGGAATGCTAAGGTTTGGGAATTGTCTATGCGTACCAAGCGTGGATATTCGGCAAGAATTTATGACTGAAGCACTAAGTTTCCAGTATTCCATTCATCTGGGAGGCACAAAGATGTACCAAGATATCAAGCAACACTTTTGGTGGAACAGAATAAATAGGAAAATAGCACGCTTCGTATCGCGATGTCTGTTATGTCAGCAAGTGAAGGCAGAACAACAGAGACCAGCACGATTATTGCATCCGCTTCATATTCCATAGTGGAAGTGGTAACACATCGTGATGGACTTTGTGACTGGTTTACCTTGATCACCGACTGGTCAAAATCTAGTTTGGGTGATAGTAGATCGTCTCATAAAAGTAGCTTACTTTCTTTCTTTTCGAGTAGGACAATCTACAGAACAATTGGCTGAAATATATATGCGGCAGATAGTGAGAAAATACGGTGTCCCAGTAAATATCGTGTCAGATCGAGACACTCGATTCACTTCTCATTTTTGGAAAAGTTTGCACCAGAGCTTGGGCACCAAATTAAGATTCAGCACAGCTTACCACCCCCAGACAAACGGACAATAAGAGAGAACCATCCAGACCCTAGAGGATATGCTACGAGCCTGTACCTTAGATCTTGGTAGATCTTGGGAGAATCACCTCCACTTGCTGGAATTCTCCTACAATAACAGTTATCAGGCCAGTATTCAGATGACATCTTTTGAAGCACTATACAGCATGAAGTATAGGTCACCATTGGCTTGGGACGACATTGGTGAGCAAAAGATGTTGGGCCCTCAAATGATCACGCAGACAGTAGAGGTTGTCAAGCAGATCAGAGAGCGACTTTGGGTTGCACAAGATAGGCATCGTCATTAGACAGATCAACATCGTAGACCATTAGAGTTTCATGTCGGCAACCACGTATTTTTGCGAATTTTGCCCACCCGTGGAGTCATTCGATTCGGGGTTCGAGGAAATCTTAGTCCGAGATACGTAGGTCCGTTCGATATTCTCGAGCGGGTAGGCGATGTTGCTTATTGTCTTTCCCTTCAGCCTTCATTACGTAAGGTACACGATGTATTTAATGTGTCTCAGTTGCGTAGGTATGTTCCGAATCTGAGTCATATTCTCGATCACTCTGAATTAGTAGTTGATACCAACTTATCTTACGAGGAGCAACCCGTATCCATATTAGACCGAAGGGCGAAGGTGCTCAAGAACTGGACTATTTCTCTTGTCCGAGTTACTTTGGGACATCACACTCTTAGAGAATCAACGTGGGAGCGCGAGGACGATATTCGGTCTCTATACCCGCACCTATTCGATTCGGAAGGTATATTCTACCTTATGCCTAAATATCTCGGATTTTGTTATCAAGTGACCACTTTTATGTTGTGATGATATTGCTTGCATGTGTAGTTGCTAGTAGATTTTTATCGTGCTTGTCCAGACTTCTCTAGCTATTGCTTGGAATCGAATTCCGATGACGAAATCTTTCTAAGGTAGATAGAGATGTCACTCCCCGTTCCTGATATACGCATTTGGAACGTATTTTGTTTTAGCATGGTTGCATGTGCATAAAGACTATACCCATTCTTTGGTTTAACCTTGTTCATAGTTTTTTTTTTGGGTTGGTTCAACTCATGAGAGCCTTTGGTTCAACGCTCAAACCCTACCATATATAATCCAACATTTTCTATCTCTCCTCACTTCTTCATTACTTCCTCCCTCTTTAGCTTTCTCTCCCCATTTCCATAGGCAAGTATACCTTGCATGAGAAATGGAGAAACCCTCCATATTATTGTTCCATTATGTTTATTATGTGTTTCTAAGCACTTTTAGTTCTTGGATTTTTTTGTTTTGATGGATGGATTAGTGTAGATCTACTTTTCTAAACTTACGATTTTCTAGGTTTTATGAATTTTTTTTGTTTTGATCTATTAAACTTGTGACTTTGAAAACCAGTTTTTGCCACATGATAGAGCTTTCAATTTAGAGCATTTTGGCATTTGGTTCACCCGATTTGAACTTAAAATGAGAATTTTATAAAAAAAAATAAGATTTCAGTTTTTGGAGCTTTTTTACTATGACCGAACCTACTGTTGGAGAAGACGAAGTTTCCATGCGGCCAGTGAGCATATGCGGCTAAGAGTGCCATGCGTCCCGAGAGGGTTATGCGGCCTAAACTCTTGCTGCATACTGACAGCCTGCGTCTATCTTGTTGGACGCATGACTGTTGATTTGCACAGTATCCTTGAACACCTTGTGCTTTCACTCACTGAACAAATAAAAATTTTGCTAAGTCCTAGAGAACTTCATACGACATTGAATCCACGCGGTAACAACACTCATGCGGCCTGGAGAGCATGCGGCCACTATTTTCTTTGGACCCATGGCTCTGAACCGTTGGCACTTATTTCTTTGGTTTTATCTTTTCTCTCTGACACACTTTATGGCTTATCACCTCAGTCACATCAGTCACTTTATGTCACATCACTGACACTTTATTTATTTGACTGTCACTTCAATACTTGTCCCAAGGAGTAGACTTAACCCTGGGCATGCGGCCAAGTAGTTCATGTGGCATGACTTTATGCGGCCTGACTTCTTATGCGGCCAGGATTGTTATGTGTCCTGACTTCATGCGGCTTAGAGACCCATGCAGCCTTACTTGTTTTGACTGAATGTCTTCTTGACTCTTGTGACCAAATGTATAATTGGTAATTGGACTCGAATACTGTATCTGTGATGATACCCCTATTGCTTGATTATTGTTCATGTTTTAATGTGCGCCGAGGTACGACACATCCTGTCACGTATTAAAAGATTATATTTGGGTTGTGCATCGAGAATGCCTCCAAATCCCTGAACGTGTGATATTATATATATATATATATATACGTTTTTTCCCATCAAGGCCATAATAAGCCAGTCAAACTATCAAGTGTGGCTACGTTATTGATTGTATGAATGTTGCATACACGCTCGGGTGAATCCAGATTTTTCTTTCAGGGATTCGTATCTAGCGTGCCCCTACTTTATACGACATCTTAAGAGAAATTCTCATGTGACCACGTCTTGAGATTTTAAGCACAACATAGGGCTAATTAGATAACTAAAAGTGGTTATAACATTTGGAGGGAACGGTATCCCGAGATCATGCCAACGAACCTTCCCATAGAAATTTATTCTAAGTGCGCTGTGGGCTGGCCACCACAGATATTGTATATCATCTGCCTTAGTAGAGTGCAGTATCTGACTTATTATTATGTCGAGCCACCGTTTCAATATAGGAATACTAGAACCGATAATATCGTATTTTTAGCGCAGTGGCCCTACGAGGGACTTGTGCATCCTGCAAGTGCCTGTTTTATTATATTGGTTCGGTTAGCTCATGTTTGGCACTGACGTGATCCGAGGATACTTATTATGCATTATTTCTGAGATAACCTCAGACTCCACAAAAATAGCAAGCCATACAAATGATTAGCCGATTTAGAAAGAAATTGATTTGGTTGTGATTGTATTATTCAGCTAGTAGCCTAGGAAAGTGGACTATCATAGTGTGATGGTCCAACCCTTGTCCTTGTCTGGTTGTAGGGTTGAACCTTAGCGCTAGGATATGCCATGGACCTAAGTTACAACACTAAACCTATGTATTATTATATATTTTTCTTGGGTTTTTGTTTCTCAATTTCGTGCTTTCTTTGTGGTACTTGCTATTTGGGGTCTAACCCCACTAATTTTGCATGGCCAGATTTCGAGCCAGCACTTGAGGATCCAGCGTACTTTCCCCCAGTACATGGCGCGCACCAAGAATATGGTCGCAGGGGATAGCGAGTGGGTTTTTTCTTCCCTTCTCGTCTTGTACATTTACTTCTTTTTGGCGTTTAGCCACCGACACCTGTTAGCCGGCTCATTTGGACATTAGTTTTTCTTACATGATTGTTTTAAATCAGACTGCAGCTGATCACTGTCATGTACTTTTGTTACTCTTACAGCTTCTTATTTTGCACAGCTGGACTCCAGAATATTTTGAGAAAGCATTTGGGACGCCTTATTTCTTATCATATATCTTCTATGCTTACAGTTTCTTGTTTTAATGATTGAGACATAGAAGTTCTTGACCATAGGAGACTTGATTGTAGCATGCACCCCATTGTCTTATACAACCGTGATCGTCGTACGACGTATAGCACCTTGTACTGGATAGTTGGCCATGTTCGTCTCCGTATTTCGATACTGGGGCTTGACAATGATAGTCCCCGGCCTCGGCTGCTGCTGGGCGGGCTGAGGTGGTGGCACCTGTGGCTGGACTGAAGCAACTCTCTCTACTGCGGCGAGTGCTAGCTGGTGGGCATTCTCAATGCCCTGCCGCATCACCTCAGATGACACTGCCTCTCCACAAAGCGACCCAATCTGCAGAACTCTACTGCGTACTCGTATAGGGGCTTAGCTCCTATGGAATAATATCCAAGAGCATGACAAAAAACTTAAAAGCTTTCATTGAGTAGTTAATCATTTTTTTACCTAATAAAACACTCCCACATGGCACCCATGTGCCCCACCACACCCAATATGCACATCTCAACACATACAAAATATCATATTGAGATACCCACTTGGTGGTGCAGCCAATGTGGGACTATCTTTACTAGTCCAAAGGAAAAAACACTAACAGACACTTCATATAATGGCGAAGGTGCAGTGGAGACCAATTCTAGCTTGAAAGAAGCATGTATTGGAGTAAAGAAGGGTAAGAAGGTGGCAGAAGTATCTCCAGAAACTGTTGGGGAAGTTGATGCAGGTATTAAATGGTGTGATATTTGTGAGGATAGTGATAATAAAGACACTATCAAAGTTGTGTCTGATAAGCCCCTGCAAGTAAACAAGCAGATGAAAACTGCCGCAGCTAATACCAAGGTCCCTAATCCATATAATACGAGGGGAAGTGCGCATCACCAATCTCAATGAAACTTCTCTTCTGAAATGCTAGGGGGTTGGGTAATAAGGAGACAAAAAGAGCTTTGCCTCACCTTGTTGTTTCAAACAAGCAAAAGTTATGATTTCCAAAATTTCTGATGCTTACTGGAAGAAGATAAACATGGAGATTATTGCCACTAATGACAAGGGTCTATTAACTCCTACTTTGTGGGTCCTTGCTAAAAGAAGCTTTGCTGTCATTTTGATTCACTCTGCGACTGATCAAATGATCACAGTTCCGGGGGAGTTTTCAGGTACGGTGGGATATCTCATTTATATATGCATCTACCTATTGCATAATTAGACGAAGATTGTGGTCAGATTAATTAACGTTTAAGAGTATATGTTCTGGTCCCTGGGCTCTAATGGGAGACTTCAATGCGGTGATGGGTGCTCATAGAGTGTAAGGGAGGTTCCTCACCTCCTAAAATTGCATGTGATGAATTCAAAGCAGCCTTGGACATTTGTGAGCTTGTTAATGTGAGCACTCAAGGGAATATCTACACATGGACCAAATCATCCACTTTTCCTGGTAGGCATGTTGAAAGAAGACTGGATAGATCCATCTGCAATGTTAATTGGTTTCATAGATGGCCCTTGACTACTTGTTGTACTCGGTTACGGTTAGAGTCATATCATAACCCTACCCAAAGGTCCAATCCCCTTTCGATTTCAGAATATTTGAGCTTCGCATGCTTCTTTTAAAGATAATGTATATCGAACTTGGATCTCAGTCGCTTTCACTAAGTGTCATATTAAGACTATGATCCTTAAGCTGAAATCTGTTAAGAACGCACTTAAGGTCTGGAACAAAACTGAATTCCAAAGCATTCATAATGTCGTTTTGGAGGATACAGATAAATTATCCAGAATGAGATCGCAAGTAACAATGTAATGGGAACGGGTTCCATCTCCATGATGAATAAACATGAATTTAATCCATGGAAATCGGTCACCCATGGTTGGGTTCGGCCAAGTACTTAGCCATTTTTTTGGGTGCAGTTTCTGTGACAAGATTTAGTTTTGGGAGGCTATTTCGAAGCTGTTGCAATCATTATTTGGCTCGGTCTTCAATACAAAAGTTGTTGAGAAAAGTTTTCTCTTTCATCCAGACTTTGGACCAGGTCATTTCGAGGTGTATTGAAGAAGTTATTACCACCTGAAGTGACCTATCTATTCATATTCTGCATGTATTCAGCTTGCATGCAACATTGATGATATATGAACAAATCTTGGGAGAAGGAACAAATCTTCCCTTTGGACTTCTCCATGCAACAAATGTGATGTACCCAAGAGGCATATCCTCCCTATAAATAGAGGGGAGATGGTGAAGGTTGAATACAACAAGTAACAAAAAGAATAATACACAACTTGTAATCCTCACACTTGTAATCTACCTCAAGTGAGTTTGTGAGAGAAAGTGATCATCAAGTTAAGTTATACCAACTTGAGAGAAGGTCTTTGTAATCTTTCATTTGATATAGTGAAAACGGTGAAGAAGGGGCAGGCGGAGGGCGTAGGCTCAAATTGAGATGAACATCGGTAAATCTTGTGTGTATTCTCTCTCTTAACTTCTCTTCCATTATATTTTGTCTCATCACAAAGACGGAAAATATCTTGTTTTTCCCAACAGTGGTATCAGAGCACAGGTTGCTAATCTTCTTGTGTTGAGATGGAGACTCCCGTTGGTGGCATTCGGATGATCAACTTAAATGGCCGCAACTGGATGATATGGAAGACGAATATGACAGACCTTCTCTATTGCAAGGACCTCTATGCACCGATTGAAGGTGAATCTTCCAAGCCGGTTTCTATGACGGTGGAAGAATGGAAGAAGCTCGACCGGAAGACTATCGGCACCATTCGACAATGGGTGGATGACACTGTATTCCATCATGTGTCGAATGAGACTTCGGCGAACAACTTGTGGAAGAAATTTGAAGATCTCTACAAGAGGAAGACCGCCGGCAAGAAAGCTTTCTATATTCGGAAGCTTGTCAATCTCAAGTTCAAGGAAAGTGATTCCATATCTGAACATCTGATTAAAATTCAAAGTATTGTTAATCAGCTTGCAGTTATGAAGATGGTGTTGGACGATGAGCTTCAAGCCCTTCTTCTGCTTAGCTCGTTACCGGATTATTGGGAGACTCTGGTGGTGTCTCTTAGCAACTCCGCATCTAATGGAGTTGTATCCATGAACCAAGTTACAAGCAGACTCTTGAATGAAGAAATCCGAATAAAGTCATCTGGATCCTCCCATTCTCATGCCCTTGTCACCGAGAATAGAGGGAGGATCAAAAGCCGACAGCCTCAGAACCGAGACAAGTCGAGAGAAAAATCAAAGGCTAGGAATGACATTAGTTGCTATCACTGCGGGAAGAGTGGACACATAAAATTGGAATATCGCAAGCTAAAGCGAGAACAAAAGAAAGGAAGGACCAATGAGAAGCAAGAAAATAATAAAAGTGCAGCAGTTGCCACTGAAAATAAAATCGTGCTTTTCTCGACATGTGAAGAAGACTGTGCAAATCTCACTTGCCAAGACTCAGAATGGGTGATTGATTCTGGTGCCTCCTACCACGCTACTCCCCGGAAGGACTACTTTACTTCACTTCGTGAAGGTAACCTTGGAATGGTAAAAATGGGTAACAAAAACTCTTCTCAAATTCTTTGCATTGGAAATATTTGTGTTACTACTAACCTTGGAACAAAGATGGTTCTAAAAGATGTTAGATTTATGCCCGATCTTCGTCTCAATCTTCTCTCCACAGGCAAGCTTGATGAAGAAGGATACACAAGCAGCTTTGGTAAATGATGCTGGAAGCTTACCAATGGATCACTTGTACTGGCGAGAGGAAAGAAGTGTTGCACTCTCCACAAGACTCAGTTCGACTTAGAGAATGATGATCTTGGAACAGTGGAAGGTGCCTCTATGGATTTGTGGCACAAGCGGCTTGGCCACATGAGCGAGAAAGGACTACAAACTCTCGCAAGGCGACAACTACTTCCATCCATGCAAGATGTGCAGGAAGAAGAAGAAATTACAGGTTTCCAGGTTCTGATCAGGGGGAGCATGAACATGCAGAGCCGCCGCATATGGATCAGCCACCAGCACTTCAGTTGAGCCGGTCGGAGAGAGAACGACAACCCTCAACTAGATATCCTACTTCAGAAGATATTATGGTGTAAGATGCAGGTGAACCAGAAAGTTTCCATGAATCACAAGTTCATGAAGATCATGCCAAGTGAAAGAAAGATGCAAGAGGAGATTGATTCTTTGCATAAGAACCACACTTATGAGTTGGTGGAGCTACCGAAGAACAGAAAAGTCTTGAAGAACAAATGGGTATTCAAAATCAAGAATGAAGGAAATGGCCAAGTCAAGTACAAAGCTCACCTCGTGGTGAAAGATTTCAGTCAGAAGCAAGGTATTGACTATGAAGAAATATTTTCTCTTGTTGTGAAGATGTCTTCTATTCGCGTTATTCTTGGTCTTGTAGCTTCCCAAGATCTTGAAGTTGAGCAGTTAGATGTGAAGACTGCATTTCTCTATGGTTATTTGGCGGAAGAAATCCATATATAGCAGCCAGAGGGTTTCAAGGTAAAGGGCAAGGAACACTTGGTTTGCAAATTGAAGAAGAGCTTGTACGGGCTGAAGCAGGTACCGCGACAGTGGTATAAAAGGTTTGATTCTTTCATGCTTGACCATGGGTACAATAGAACATCTGCAGATCATTGTGTTTATGTCTAGAAATTCTCTGATGATGATTTCATTATTCTCTCAATATATGTTGATGATATGCTTGTTGTTGGAAAAGATATGTCCAAGATTGATAGGTTGAAGAAAGAGTTAAGCAATTCCTTTGATATGAAGGACTTAGGAGTAGCACAACATATATTGGGAATAAAGATCTCTCGGGACAGAAGTGCGAGAAAGTTGTGGCTATCACAAGAAAGATATATTGAACGTGTTCTGGAGAGGTTCAATATGGTGAACTGTAAGCCAGTCAGCACACCGCTAGCAGCTCATTTTAAGCTAAGTGCACAACAAAGCCCTTCAAGTGAGATGGAGAAGGAGGAAATTAAGTGCATTCGATTTGCCTCGGCCGTCGAAAGTTTGATGTACTCAATGGTTTGTACAAGACCCGACATAGCACATGCGGTTGGAGTGGTAAGTCATTTTCTTGCCAATCCTGGTAAAGCACATTGGGAAGCAGTAAAGTGGATCCTAAGATATCTTAGAGTAACCTCTAAATATTTTTTATGTTTTGCAGATGGCAAATATATCTTGGAAGGTTACACTGATTCTGACATGGCATGTGACTTGGACAAGAGAAAGTCCACATCAGGATACTTGTTTACCTTTGCAGGGGGAGCTGTATCATGGCAATCAAAGCTACAAAAGTGTATCGCTCTATCCACCACAAAAGCTGAATATATTGTTGCTACAGAAGCCAGCAAGGAGCTCTTATGGATGAAGAATTTCCTAAAGGAGTTATCTCTCAAGCAAGAGAAGTACACTCTATATTGTGACAGTCAGAGCGCCATTGACTTGAGTAAAAATGCTACCTATCACTCAAGGATAAAGCACATCGATGTACGTCATCACTGGATCCGTGATGCTTTGGAGAATCGCTTGATGCATATTAAGAAGATTGATACAAGACAAAATTCGTCTGACATGATGACGAAGCCTCTACCAAAAAAGAAGCATAACTTCTGCCGAAGCAGGTATGACTACTGTTTGAGAACTTTAGCCTCATAAGAATGGAGGGAAAGATTGATGGGAATGGGTTCCATCCCCATGATGAATAAACATGAATTTAATCAGTGGAAATTGGTCACCCATGGTTGGGTTCGGCCAAGTAATTAGCCATTTTTTCTGGATGCAGTTTCTGTGACAAAATTTAGTTTTGGGAGGCTATTTTGAAGCTATTGCAATCATTATTTGGCTCAGTATTCAATACAAAATTGTTGAGAAAAGTTTTCTCTTTCATCCAGAATTTGAACTAGGTCATTTGGAGGTGTATTGAAAAAGTTATGACTACCTGAAGTAGACTATATATTCATATTCTGCATGCATTCAACTTGAATGCAACATTGATGATATATAAACGAATTTTGGGAGAAGGAACGAATCTTCCCTTTGGACTTCTCCATGCAACGAATATGATGTACTCAAGAGGCATATCCTCCCTTTAAATAGAG
This sequence comes from Iris macrosiphon, assembly GCA_036927795.1. Lineage (NCBI taxonomy): Eukaryota > Viridiplantae > Streptophyta > Magnoliopsida > Asparagales > Iridaceae > Iris > Iris macrosiphon. The sequence goes on from JAYESA010000007.1 coordinate 135,757,720, forward strand.
GAAAGATGGTAAAGGTTGAATACAACAAGTAACAAAAAGAATAATACACAACTTGTAATCCACACACTTGTAATCCACCTCAAGTGAGTTTGTGGGAGAAAGTGATCCACAATTTAAGTTGTACCAACTTGAGAGAAGGCCCTTGTAATCTTTCATTTGATTATAGTAAAAACGGTGAAGAAGGGGCGGGCGGAGGACGTAAGCTCAAATTGAGCTGAACTTCGGTAAATCTTGTGTGTGCTCTCTCTTAACTTCTCTTATCTTCCATTTTATTTTATCTTATTACAAAGACGGAAAGGTTTTATTTTTCCCAACAGTCGTATCAGAGCACAGGTTGCTAATCTTCTTGTGTTAAGATAAAGACTCCTATTGGTGGCATTCGGATGATCAACTTGAATGGCCGCAACTGGATGATATGGAAGGCGAAGATGACGGACCTTCTCTATTGCAAGGACCTCTATGCACCGGTTGAAGGTGAATCTTCCAACCGGATTCCATGACGGTGGAAGAATAGAAGAAGCTCGACCGGAAGACCATCGACACTATTCGACAATGGGTGGATGATACTGTATTCCATCATGTGTCGAATGAGACTTCGGCGAACAGCTTGTGGAAGAAACTTGAAGATCTCTACGAGAGGAAGACCGCCGGCAATAAAGCTTTCTTGATTCGAAAGCTTGTCAATCTCAAGTTCAAGGAAGGTGATTCCATATCTGAACATCTGAATAAAATTCAAAGTATTGTTAATCAGCTTGCAGTTATGAAGATGGTGTTGGACGACGAGCTTCAAGTCCTTCTTCTGCTTAGCTCATTACCGGATAGTTGGGAGACTCTGGTAGTGTCTCTTAGCAACTCCGCACCTGACGGAGTTATTTCCATGAACCAAGTTACAAGCAGCCTCTTGAATGAAGAAATCCGAAGAAAGTCATCTGGATCCTCCCATTCGCATGCCCTTGTCACCGAGAATAGGGGAGGAGAAAAAGCCGATAGTCTCAGAACCGAGACAAGTCGAGAAAAAAATTAAAGGCTAGGAAAGACATCAGTTGCTATCATTGAGGTAAGAGTGGACACATAAAACGGGAATGCCGCAAGCTCAAGCTAGAACAAAAGGAAGGAAGGACCAATGAGAAGCAAGAAAAGAAAAAAATGCAGCAGTTGTCACTGACAATGAAATCGTATTTTTCTCGGCATGTGAAGAAGACTGTGCAAATCTCACTTGCCAAGACTCAGAATAGGTGATTGATTCTGGTGCCTCCTACCATGCTACTCTCCGGAAGGACTACTTTACTTCGCTTCGTGAAGGTAACCTTGGAATGGTAAAAATGGGTAACAAAAACCCTTCTCAATTCTTGGCATTGGAAATATTTGTGTTACCACTAACCTTGTAACAAAGATGGTTATAAAAGATATTAGATTTGTCCCCGATCTCCATCTCAATCTTTTCTCCACCGGCATGCTTGATGAAGAAGGATACACAAGCAGCTTTGGTAAAGGATGTTGGAAGCTTACCAAAGGATCACTTGTACTAGCGAGAGGAAAGAAGTATTGCACTCTCTACAAGACTCAGTTCTACTTAGAGAATGATGAACTTGGAACAGTGGAAGGTACCTCTATGGATTTGTGGCACAAGCGGCTTGGCCACATGAGCGAGAAAGGACTACAAACTCTCGCAAGGCAACATCTACTTCCATCAATGCAAGATGTGCATGAAGAATAAGAAATTACAGGTTTGCCAGGTTCTGATCAGGGGGAGCATGAACATGCAAAGCCGCCACATATGGATCAACCACCAACACCTCAGTTGAGCTGGTCGGAGAGAGAACGACAACCCTCAACTAGATATCCTACTTCAGAATATACTATGGTGACAGATGTTGGTGAACCAGAAAGTTTCCATGAAGCACAAGTTCATGAAGATCATGCCAAGTGGAAGAAAGCTATGCAAGAGGAGATAGATTCTTTGCATAAGAACTATGCTTATGACTTGGTAGAGCTACCGAAGAACAGAAAAGTCTTGAAGAACAAATGGGTGTTCAAAATTAAGAATGAAGGAAATGGCTAAGTCAAGTACAAAGCTCGCCTCATGGTGAAAGGTTTCAATCATAAGCAAGGTATTGACTATGAAGAAATATTTTCTCTTGTTGTGAAGATGTCTTCTATTCGCGTTATTCTTGGTCTTGTTGCTTCCCAAGATCTTGAGGTTGAGCAGTTAAATGTGAAGACTATATTTCTCCATGGTGATTTGGCGGAAGAAATCTATATGGAGCAGCCAGAGAGTTTCAAGGTAAAGGGCAAGGAACACTTGGTTTGCAAATTGAAGAAGAGCTTGTACGGGCTCAAGTAGAGCTTGTACGGGCTCAAGTAGGCACCGCGGCAGTGGTATAAAAGGTTTGATTCTTTTATGCTTGACCATGGGTACAAAAGAATATCTGCAAATCATTGTGTTTATGTCCAGAAGTTCTCTGATGATGATTTCATTATTATCTCTATATATGTTGATGGTATGCTTATTGTTGGAAAAGATATGTCCAAGATTGACAGGTTGAAGAAAGAGTTAAGCAAGTCCTTTGATATGAAGGACTTAAGAGCAGCACAACATATATTGAGAATGAAGATCTCTCGGGACAGAAGTGTGAGAAAGTTGTGGCTATCGCAAGAAAGATACATTGAACGTGTTCTGGAGAGGTTCAATATGGTGAACTCTAAGCCAATCAGCACACCGCTAGCAGCTCATTTCAAGCTAAGTGCACAACAAAGCCCTTCAAGTGAGAAGGAGAAGGAGAAGATGAAGAGCATTCCATTTGCCTCGGCCGTCGGAAGTTTGATGTACTCAATGGTTTGCAAAAGACCCGACATAGAACATGCGGTTGGAGTGGTAAGTCATTTTCTTGCCAATCCTGGTAAAACACATTGGAAAGCAGTAAAGTGGATCCTAAGATATCTTAGAGGAACCTCTAAATATTCTTTATGTTTTGGAGATGGCAAACATATCTTGGAAGGTTACACTGATTCTGACATGGCAACTGACTTGGACAAGATAAAGTCCATATAAGGATACTTGTTTACCTTTGCAGGGGGAGCCGTAGCATGGCAATCAAAGATGCAAAAGTGTATCGCTCTATCCACTACAGAATCTGAATATATTGCAGTTACAGAAGCTAGCAAGGAGCTCTTATGGATGAAGATTTTCCTAGAGGAGTTATCTCTCAAGCAAGTGAAGTACACTCTATATTGTGACAGTCAGAGCGTCATTGGCTTGAGTAAAAATGCTACCTATCACTCAAGGACAAAGCACATCGATGTACGTCATCACTGGATCCAAGATGCTTTGGAGAATTGCTTGATGCATATTAAGAAGATTGATACAAGACAAAATTCGTCTGACATGATGACGAAGCCTCTACCAAAAGAGAAGCATAACTTCTGCCGTATGAAGGCAGGTATGACTACTGTTTGAGAACTTTCTCCTCATGAGGATGGAGGAGGAGATTGATGGGAACGGGTTCCATCCCCATGATGAATAAACATGAATTTAATCCATGAAAATCGATCACCCATGGTTGGGTTCGGCCAAGTACTTAGCCATTTTTCTGGGTGCAATTTCTGTGACAAGATTCAGTTTTTGGAGGCTATTTCGAAGCTGTTGCAATTATTATTTGGCTCGGTCTTCAATAAAAAAGTTGTTGAGAGAAGTTTTCTCTTTCATCCAGGATTTGAACCAAGTCATTTGGTGGTGTATTGAAGAAGTTATGACCATCTGAAATAGCCTATCTATTCATATTCTGCATGCATTCAGCTTGCATGCAACATTGATGATATATGAACAAATCTTGGGAGAAGGAACGAATCTTCCCTTTGGACTTCTCCATGCAACGAATGTGATGTACCCAAGAGGCATATCCTCCCTATAAATAGAGGGGAGATGGTGAATGTTGAATACAATAAGTAACAAGAAGAACAATACACAACTTGTAATCCTCACACTTGTAATCCACCTCAAGTGAGTTTGTGGGAGAAAGTGATCCTCAATTTAAGTTGTACCAACTTGAGAGAATGCCCTTGTAATCCTTCATTTGATTATAGTGAAAACGGTGAAGAAGGGGCGGGCGGAGGACGTAGGCTCAAATTGAGCTGAACCTCGGTAAATCTTGTGTGTGTTCTCTCTCTTAACTTATTTTCTCTTCCATTTTATTTTAACCCATCACAAAGACGGGAAAGGTCTTGTTTTTCCTAACACATTGGTGGTGAAGAAAACTTTGTGAATGAGAGACAAGCTATGTCACATCTTCATGCCTCTCTTTTCCTTCAAGAGAGGTTTTGGAAACAGAAATCTCGTATCAAGTGGCTTCAAGAGGGGGATAGAAATACTACTTTCTTTCACACTTGTGTTAAGGTGGAGGGCTCTAAATCTATGTTCAATGTCCTTGTTGATGGGAGTAGGGTCATGACAGAACAGCAACAAATACACGATCATATTCTGAACCTTTACAAGATACTATATTCTTCTAGCAGTGATGCTCCGGAATTAAGTCTAGTTGAGGCTCTTAATTTCCCAGAAGTGACTGATACAGAAACAGTTCTTTCTGCTGTGCCTAGTGAGGATGAGGTTAAAAGAGCAGTATTCGTATTAGATCCTAGCAGTGCGGCTGGGACAGATGGATTCAATGGTACTTTCTACCATGAATGTTGGGATATCATCAAGTCAGACCTCATTTGTGCAGTTAGGGAATTTTTCATAAATGGAAAAGTGTAGCCTGGTCTTGATTCTAATCTCATTATTCTTATTCCAAAGGTGAAGGGTGCTGATAACATTACTCAGTTTAGGACAATTGCATTGGCCAATTACCTCTTCAAAATTATTCCCAAAATACTCTCCTCTAGAATTGCTGGAGTGGCAGCGAGAATACTATCACCAAACCAAAAAGGCTTCATTAAGGGAAGGCATATTTCAGAGGCCATTAGTGCTGCTTCAGAATGTGTGGATTTGATGGATAGAAAGTCATATGGTGGGAGTATGGGAATCAAAATAGATGTCTCAAAAGCTTTCAAAACCATGGAATGGCCTTTCCTTATTAAGGTTCTGCAGTGCTTTGGCTTCTCCAATAAATTTGTTCAATTGATTACAGAGCTTCTACATTCGGCCAAATTGTCGATCCTGGTTAATGGATTAAGTGTAGGATACTTTGCTTGTTCTAGGGGAGTTAGGAGTTAGATAGGGGGGGTCCCTTGTACCCTATTCTGTTTTGTATAGCTCAAGAGGTGATGAGAAGGGGTATTGACAGATTAATCCAACAGCAGAAACTGCACCTTACTAATTCGCCTAGAGGATGTGTTCCTCCATCACATTTGTTGTATGCGGACAACTTATTAGTCTTCTGTCGAGCCACGGTCACAGACATTAGACATCTAAAATCTTTTCTTGACCTCTATGGCAAGTGCTCTGGACAAATCATTAACCCAACAAAATGTCGTATTGTTCTTGGAAAAGGGGCTTGCTTTCGGGCTAAATGTTTGGAATCTGCATCAGGTATGAAGGTTGTGCCACTTCCTTTGGAATATCTTGGCGTTCCTCTATTTAAAGGTAAGCATAGAACTATTCATTTGCAGTCTCTTTTTGATAAATTTGTTGCTAAGCTAAGTGGATGGAAAAGAATCAATGATGTCTGTGGCAGGGAGGATTCAACTTGTTAAGTCAGTTATATATGGGAAGCTTCTTCATTCTTTTCATGTTTATTAATGGCCAATTAAATTGTTGTCGTTGCTGCAACAAAGAATAAAGAATTGCATATGGTCTAGTGACTTTTAAAAGCAAATTAGTCACTATTTCTTGGAAAGCAATGAGCCTCCCTAGGGGACGAAGGGGGACTTGACATAAGAAGTCTCGAGGCACTCAACAGGGCTTGCCTAGTAAAGCTTTCTGTTGCGGTTCTTTCAAAACCTGACTTGCTCTCTAAATTCATTTGAATGCCATTCAAAACAGCTTTGTATAAGCCGTCCATCTACCTGGGCTCGTCTATTTGGCTTGGCATCGGATCAACTATTCCAATTCTGAACACATTCATTGTGGTGTGTTGGAGATGGAAGCACTATCAACTTTTGGAAGGATAATTGGTTGGGATATAAAATTGAGGAGAGTCTGCAGCTACCTAGGCACATTTCTATGAAACTGAAAGCTTCTGTTGCTGACTTCATAAGAGGAGAGGAATGGGTTATCCCTATGTCTTTTAAGCAGAAATACCCGCAAATAGTTGCAGATATTGTTTCTACAGAAAGAGCTCAATATGATACTCTGATTTGGGAACCATCGGTCACAGGTGAATTCACTCTTGCTTCTATTTAGAATATTTGTAGACATAGGGGCTTCGAATTTCATACCATTCAAGAAATATTGGCAAGGATATATTCCTCCAACTAGGTCACTGCTCATCTGGAGAATCATCCATAACAAATAGCCAACTGAAGATTTGCTAAGGGTTAAAGGAATGCTAATAGTTACAATTTGCACTATGTGCTATGATACTGGGGAGACTGCTCTTCATTTGTTCCTTACATGCACTTTTGCTAAGGAATGTTGGAATTGGCCGTTCTCTTTGTTCGAAGTTGTTATGATATGGCTGGCTAGTTTGCATTTTTTTTTACAGCAGGTTGCTGATATCAGTTTTAGCCCTCAAATACATGAGAAGTGGTTAACTGCCATTGTGAACCTAGTTTGGCTGTTGTGGAACCAACGAAACAATCATAAGTTTCAAAATGTGGCAGTCTCTATGGCTGCTATCAAAAATTCGGTTTTGGCCTCAATTTCAGAAGCTGATATCATTACTAAAGGATATATGCATAACCCACCAAAGGAGAGGCAAATCATCGAGCGTCTGGGTATCACAGGTAAGCTCCAAGCTGCCCCTAAGATATTTCCTGTTACCTGGCTCCCACCCCTGCATCTTGGACAAAAGATAATACGGATGGATTGTCGAAGAGAAATCCTAGTATAGCGGCTGGTGGAGGAGTTTTTCGTAATTCCAGAGGCTTTGTTAAAGGAAAGTTCTGCTATAAAATTGGAATTCAAACTGCATTTTATGCTGAATTTCTAGCTGCTATTATGGCAATTGAGATAGCATCTGAAAAGAGATGGAATCCACTGTGGGTGGAAGTGAATTCTAAATCGGTTCTTGAGTGTTTTTTGAATCTTTATACTCTCCACCATGACATCTTAAGAGGATATGGTATCGGTGTCTCAAATTAGTTGAGGGCATGACCCTTCGTTTTTTTTCACATATATAGGAAAGGCAACTATTTGCAGATAAGTTGGCAAATAAGACCCTAACAAAGCAAGGTTTCCAATGGTGGAGCTCCTAAGAAAATTTTGTGCATGCATAGGTTAAGAGGGACATGGATGGTTTTTGTTGGGCGCACAGCCGAAATAGACCAAAAAAATCAGAGAAACACCTCAGAAAAAGTTCACAACCACAAAAACAAAGATTTACGGGGTTCGACCAAGATACCTACTTCCACGGATGAGAGTGATGCCTTTCTCTATGAAGAAGAAAAAGAATTACAATTGCTCTCAACACTTCTCTCCTTGCTCTCTGTTGGTATATTAGAATGTATTAGGGAGTTTTATGTAACATGGAGGGTTGTATGGCTATATATATATATATATATATAGCCAAGAGGTTATTAATAAAAGGAAAAAAAATTCCAAAATATTCTACATGGTATCAGAGCACAAACCCTAGCCGCCACTAGCTCTGCCACACCACCACTACCATCGCCCACCACCACCGTCGCCGCCACCACATTTCCGCCACCATCGCGAAGCCGCGACTCCTGCGGAGCCCGCAGGAGCCTTCTGCGTGGCTTTTGGCGTCTCCCGGGGGGTCGTTCCGGACGTTGACATTGAAGGCGTAGATCCGATGGGGGAGAGGCATGATCGGGTTTAGGAGAGGACGAAGAGGACGAATGTGAATCGTGGGACTATGTGAGGTTCTCGTAGAAGTGGAGGATCGATGGAGGAGATCATCAAGAAGTTGGACCCTGCGGAGGTCGCAACGTTGATGAAGTTGATAAAACTGTTGGCTGGTGAGAGTGCGACACGAACACCGACAAAATTCGAGCTTTCCTCCATCGATCTGAAGCTTGATGGACCGGCCACCTACCTGAGTTGATCACGACGGGTGAGGAGAACCCTCGCAGGGAAGAACATGGAGGATTTCTTGTCAGGAGAGAAGACAGAGCATGATGAGGGCTCAGCAGGATACGACGAGTGGAAGTCCACTCATATGGTGATATACATTTGGCTCCTCAATTCTTTAGTCCAGTCGATCGGCGCCACAGTGGATGGCCCTAAAATAGTAAAGGACGTGTGGGAGAAGTTGAGGAGGACCTACGAGGTATGGATAATAACTTGAGGGTTTTCTAGATCAAGGGGGAGATCGACGACACCATACAGGGAGAAAAGATGGTGCAGGAGTATGCCACGGAGTTGGAGCGTCTGTGGTTGGATTACGATCACTCCTCAGATTGGGCGAGCTGCGAGGACCTGAAGGGTAAGGAGAGACAGGTATGTCTGCAGGAAAAGACGATGAAGTTTCTTAAGGGGATGGTCGCAGTATTTTCTCAGAGGACAGCAGTACTTCTAGTCCAACCGAAGATCCCTACACTTGAGGAGGCTATCTCGGCCATGATCCAGGAGAAGACTCGCATCAAGCTACAGGCAGGGACAGGTGGTCCTCCTGAAGTGAAGTCAGTACTGGCGGTTGCCAATTTATGCGACACAGGACCTAAGGGAGACTCCTTGCAGTGCTACAATTACGGGAAGATGGGCCATTTGAGGTATGCTTGCACCAAATCACCCAAGGAGAGAGATTCAGGTGGTGGACATGGACAGTTTGGAGGATGTGGCCGTAGTCGTGGGGGTCAACGGGGTGGTCGAGGTGGTTATCGGGCGAACCTGCTGGTAGCAGAAGGCGATGAGGGAACTGATGGTGCCTATACTGAGGAGGATCGGGCACTGCTAGGCATGCTAGAGGTACTCAGGAAAAAGCAGAGAGCGTCAAGCAATGGGGACAAGAAGAGTGGGACTGAGGAGGCGTCCACCTCAGTCTTCGCCAGAGGCAACGCTGCCATGTATGCCCATCCATCGGAAGGTACTGTTGACTCACTCGTCCTTGCATCTATGTCTTCTCTTAAATCGTCGGACTGGATTGTCGATTCAGGTGTGTCTCGACACGTGATAGGGAATGCTAGTGAGTTCTCTTCCTACACTCACCTAGCATCGACGGACAGCATTCAAACAGCCGATGGTACTTTCTAGCCTGTGGTCGGTAAGGGTACTGTCGATTGTACAGGTTCAGTAAAATTATTCAATGTTTTGCATGCTCCTTCTTTTCCAGTCAGTCTTTTGTCCATTAGTTCTATAATTCTCTAACTAAAATGCATCGTCTCTTTTGATATTCCTAAGGTGATCTTCCAGGAGAAGGAGACGGGACAAAAACTTAAGACTGGCACTTGGCATGATGGACTGTGGTACTTGGATTGGGAAGGGCTAGATTTGACATTGGTATCTATGGCAGAGAGGGAAGGAATGGGAGAACCGAAGATGAGTGCCGAGGATACACTGATACTCCATCACTGGCGGTTGGGACACTCTTATTTTGGTATTTTGAGTAGGTTGTATCAATCTATTTATGAGAAAGCAAATAAGGAAAAACTAGTATGTGATGCATGTGATTTAGGCAAACTTATTAGGAGCTCATATGTTAGTACGGGCAATAGGAGCTCTTCTATTTTTGATATTTTACATTATGATGTTTGGGAGTCGCGCGCCACAACTACTATGAATAGTTACAAGTATTTCGTTTCTTTTATTAATTGTTCCTCTCGTGTCCCCTGGCTGTATTTGATGAAGAATTAAGAGTGATGTCTTTGCCTATTTTCGAAACTTTTATAAACATGTCCAGACTCAGTACAGAGCAGTGGTGAAGGTACTGAGGTCTGATAATGGGACAGAGTATACCAACAAAGCACTTGAGGAATACCTCTCAGCCCAAAGGATACAGCATCAGACCACCTGTGCATACACACCAGTACAGAATTGAGTGACATAAACGAAAAACAGACACCTTCTGGAGGTGGCAAGGAGCATAATGATCGCCATGAATGTCTCACAGAGTCTGTGGGTGCATGCAGTGTTGACAACAGCTCAACTGATCAACAGGATACCCTGGAAAGTACTGGGATGGAAGTCTCCATGTGAGATATTGTAAGTAAATAATAGTGGGATACTCCCGCTGAAGGTGTTTGGCTGCATATATTTTGTGAAGGACAACAGACCGTCTGTTGGAAAACTTGACCCTAGAGCAGTCAAGTGTGTCTTCCTGGGCTATTCGGCGACTCAGAAGGGGTACGTATGCTGGAGCCCAGTAGAGAGGAAGAGGTTTGTGAGCATGGATGTTCACTTCAGAGAGCTTGAGCCATACTACCGTCAGGAGGGAACCTCATCCATGGGCAACTTACCTGACACTGAAAGTATAAGACGAGAGAGGGAGATTGGTGAGAGTTTGGTGACCGATTTAGGAGTATGGCATGGAGGAACGATTGAGGAGGAGAGTGAAGAGGAACAGGGGGTGGAGATGAAAGGTGTTAGGCCCACAGCTCATGGGGAATTACTTACCTACATCAAGAAAGGGAAGTAAACTGCAGGACCAATACCTATAGTGCCAGTACCAAGTTCCTTGCCTGCGTCTGTCTCGACTCCTGAGACACCTACACTACCACCACCAAATTTTTTTTCAGGTGATATCATTCTTCCTATCCCTCCCACACCATTATCAGTACGGAGGACCACTCACAATAATGCAAAAAATCCTCCTGATAGATGTGGTTGGGACCTTGCTCAGTTTGTTTCATATGATAACATCTCTTCTTCTCATAGAGCATTCATTGTGTCTTTGAATAGTATTACTGTACCAAACAATTGACAGGTTGCCAAGAATGATCCAAAGTGGAAAGCGGCGATGCACGAGGAGTTAGGGGCTCTTGAGATAAACCACACTTGGGAACTGGTAAAACTGCTAGAGGAGAAAATGGTAGTCGGATGCAAGTGAATCTTTACTGTAAAGCAGAACCCAGATGGACAGATTGAGCGCTACAAGACTCGACTGGTGGCAAAAGGATACAGTTAGGCGTACGATATTGACTACGACGACTTTTGCACCAGGGCGAAGATAAGCACCGTCAGGACCCTGATTTCTTTGGCAGCGAATGCTGGATAGAAGCTACACCAACTAGATGTGAAGAATGCGTTTCTTCATGGGGATCTAGTGGAGGAGGTGTACATGGCGATACCACCAGGATTCTGCACTGATAAGACAGTGGACAAGGTCTACAGGTTGAAAAAGTCCCTCTATGGACTGAAGCAGTCTCCTCGAGCGTGGTTTGACAGATTCAGTAGGGCGATGATAGGGATGGGATATCGACAGATCAACACTGATCACATTGTGTTTTTCCGTCGGAGTGGAGGCCACATCACCATGCTTGCGGTGTATGTGGACGATATTATCACAGGAGATGATGAGCAGGAGATTGCCCGATTCAAGGGGAAGTTTGGCAAGGAGTTCGAGGTGAAGGACCTTGGCCTTCTTCGGTACTTTCTTGGTATTGAGATTGCTCGAGAAATAGAGGGGATTGTTCTTTCTCCGAGGAAGTATGTGTTGGACCTTCTCACAAAGACAGGGATGTTGGGATGCAAACCTGCAGCGACGCCGATCAATCAGAGGTTCAAGCTGGGTGCTGAGGCTGGAAAACCAGTTGACCGGGACAGATACCAAAGACTGGTGGACAAGCTGATCTATTTGAGACACACACGTCCTGATATCTGCTTTGCAGTGAGTGTGGTGAGCCGTTACATGCATGACCCAAGGAAGGGTCATATGGACGCAGTGTACCTGATTCTGAGATACTTGAAGGGTGCCTCCGGAAAGAGGCTGATATTCAAGAAAAATGATCACGTGAGCATTGAGGGCTACTGTGACTCTAACTAGGCTAGTTGTGCTGATGACATGAGGTCTACCTCGGACTATTGCATATTTGTAGGAGGCAACTTGGTCTCTTTGAGGAGTAATAAGCAATCAGTGGTAGCCAGATCGACAGCTGAAGTAGAGTACAAAGTTATGTCCTGTAATACCCCGTTCCGCTCAAGCGGACGGCCGACTCAATCGACAATAGTGCAACTGTCCCGACCTGCTTTGCCTCGATCAAGAAGCAAAGGATATCCAGACTTGTCCCTACAAGAATCCGGCTTAGGCTTTCAGAGGCTCGCTCAGATGTATCGCTCTACCGAGGCGAATCATCGCTAAGGTGGGTGGCTACGGTGAACTTGTCTTTGCTTAGTCAGCACACATAAAATCTGGAATATTTATGCTAGTCGCTAGGTGATTCATCCCCTGCATGCTAATAAATCCAACGTACCTAGCTAAGGGAATAATCCCAACTTGTATTGCTTGCTAGAACATGGAAAATGAAATACTGCTTATATTCAGATACTCGCATGCTAAGTCCCTTAACGGTTTCAACTCTCGGCTTACCTTCGGGTCCGAGCAACGTGCCTGCTTATGTTCCTTAGAAACGCATGCTTGTCTGCTTGAATGTGCATTGTTTTCATCCTTACTCCGAAAGACTACTCAGTAGTCGTTCTGTGTATGATTGACCCTGCAAGTATCCGGGACCGTCAGGTCATCTAAGGCAATCCCCGAACCAGGGGAATGCACTAAGCAAGAATAAATACTGAACGTAAATCATCTTGAATGATAATCATGCTATGTATGCATCTGAACGAGGATCGTGTTATGTACTGATGGAATCCCAGCTCGTGGAGCAATATGCCTCGTTCAGACTAAGTTTAAGTTTCATGATTATCATGTCAAGCTATGGAATATGGATAGACCCTGACCTGCATTGTCGCGGACAGCTTGTGCACAAGGTATGTTATGTTGAGTCCCGCGGACGGCTACACCGGGGCACCGGAGCCGATCCGATCCGGACGGGACGTATGAGCAGTCGTATGTTATGGGGCAAGGTGTTATGCAGCGGGGCTCGCCACCTGCGTTGCATATCATTCTGTGTCTTGAGACTGTAAACCGTCCATAATGGCTACGCCAGCGACTTATGTTCATATAGATAAGTCATCCTCGCTTAGCGGCTATCCGCGTGCGAGTCATTGCATAGCATCAATGAACTGAACACCTGAACGATCTGAAAATAACGACCCTCATGTTTGTATATGCTATGCTCCTGTATGTTTATACTTGCCCGTGCATGAACTAACAATATTTGCCTTGGACAGGGAAGGAGAAATGGTAAGTTGGTAAGTCTCGCCGTGTTTCCTCAAACATCGCACAGCGCACTGCCCGACACGTTAAGCTATTCAATGTTTGCATGAAACTGATCCTAAGGCAACTAGAAAGACAACTAAATAGTTGTGCACGAAACCTGTATTACGTGTTTGGATTTGTCGAGCGGGCAAGTAGCTTCCCCACCAGTGCATTCAATGTACTGATAATCCACCAGTTTGATATGCAGGGTGCGGGAGAACCTCGTGCGGTGCGGACGCCTCCTTCGTGCGTGCTAAGGCCAGGAGTTCCCTCTGAAGCCTTGCAACGGTGCGTCCGGGACTGAAGCACATATACAAGACATAAGTTGTGAACATCGCCTGACCATCGCCTGTACAATCATTCCACAGTTGTAGCCACTTGGCACGCTTTTACTGTTTCGGAGAGAGAGGCTTGAGCGACTTGTAATCTCGGCTATACGCCGCCTGTAATACATGTTTCATATCAATAAAGAGATTACTTTACTTGTTTCAATGCTTCCGCTATATTGTCGACTCAGTGAACCTATTACCGATCTCTATGCGTTCCTAAACTCCGCTGCACTCGGACAATCTGTGCGACTCTGTGGCTTAGAACTCTTGCCGCCAGCCAATGAACCATGGCCTTGCACGGGCGTGGATCACGCTCGTGCGGCATCACGCCCGGATGGGTTAAGCGATCGTTCCGCGGGAGCGCTGGCGAGGGTGATTCCCGCCTAGCGGGAACGGCCGATTTGCCTGCGGGAGATCGGGGCGTGACATGTCCTTGGGAGTTACAGAGCTGCTATGGCTGAAGAGTATGCTGGTGGAGAGAAAGCTGGATCAAGGAGCCAAGATGAAGTTGTGGTGTGACAACCAGTCAGCCATCAGTATCGCCAATAATCCATTGCAGCATGATAGGACCAAACCAATCGAGATCGATAGGCTGCTCATCAAGGAGATGTTGGACAGTGGACTACTCGAGCTAGGCCATGTTCCAACCAAGGATCAGGTAGCAGACAGTCTGACCAAGGGACTTAGCTCTGTAGATATGATTAGAGAATGTGACAAGATGATCTTAGTGAATATTTTTCGCCCATCTTGAGGAGTGTTGGTATATTAGAATGTATTAGGGAATTTTATGTAAGATGGACGGTTGTAAGGCTATATATATATATATATATATATATATATATATATATATATATATAGCCAAGAGATGATTAATAAAAGGAAAAAGAACTCCAAAATATTCTACACTCTCAAGAACTCTCTACAAAAAAAATCTCTTAAAAACTTTTGTGTTAAACTTATTCAACCACTTTTTGCTCTCTTATGTCGAACTTATTCAACAATCATTTAGCACAATTTGATATGCTCTTGTGTTGAACTTATTCAACAACTTACATGAGCACTCTTGACATACTCTTGGAGAAACCTTTGGCCCCTTTATATAGCATGCCATATGTCTATACATAGAAATCCAACTTTATGTAGGAATAGGAATACAATATTATGTAGGCTTAGGAATACAATATTATTCTTGTCAAAGATTTGGTCAAGGATCAAAATCAATCTTCTTCAAAAGATATGGTCATATCTCCATCTTGTCAAAGATTTGTTTTTCTTCAAATATATGGTTAAAGATCAAAGTCAATCTTCTTCAAAGATATGGTCAAATATTTTTTTTTCATATCTCCACCTCGACAAGGTTTTGTCACAAAACTGAGCCGACACATTTTTCAATCGCGCAGCTTCACCAAATCAACCACTCGTCAATTCTGCCCCTAAAGTCTCTCAAGTAACATTTCTCCACCTAACTGTAGAGAAGCATCCTTCTTCTTGTATACCCACTTCCAGCCTATAGCTCGTTTGGCCTTGGGCAAATTCCATGTACAGTTCTTGTGGAGAGACTCAATCTTTTCATGTATAGCTACAATGCAACTCTCGCTGCTAGTATCTTTGACAGCCTGTCTGAAGGTAATAGGCTCGTCATCCTCTACTGGCATGCATATGCTATCACATTCAACTGTTCATAGTGCTTGACCGGTTCATCAAATCCATACATGTGCACTGGCTTGACCGGTCTCCTTGGCCTAGTAGTAGCCAAAGAATCTTGTTGCTGGTGTTGCTCTTCCTCTGGTTGTTCTTGTGAGGCTTGATGAACATCTTCAGAAACCTCTACCTCATCTGATGCATCCTCAGATGACTCAATCTCAACAGTTTAAGATTTGCTAGATTCACCACTATCCTTATCGGGCTCTCTCTTCTTGCTTGAAGTCAACACTAAAGACTCATCGAAGGTGACATCCCTGCTGATTAAGAACTTCTTATCCTCCAGACAGTACATACGGTATCCTTTCAATCCTTGTGCATATCTCAAGAAAATAGCCTTCTTGGCTCTCGGATCTAACTATCGTTGACATGATAGTAAGCTTTGCATCCAAACGCGCACAAAATATTGTAATCTGCTGGTTTGTAGGTCATCTTCTCATATGGAGTCTTACAGTTTATAGCCGGAGTTGGTGATCTATTAATCAAGTACCACGCCATGTGTATAGCATTTGCCCACTATTCCTTGCCTAAATCGGCATTGGAAAGCATACATCTTGCTTTCACAAGCAAGGTTCGGTTCATCCTCTCTGCTAACCCATTCTGCTGCGGCGTGTTTCTGACAGTCCAATGTCGCACGATGCCTTCTTGAGCACAGAAATCTTTGAAAGGTCTATAGGTATATTCAGTACCATTGTCAGACCTCAATGTCTTTACCTTTCTTCATGTTCTGTTCTCCACCATCGCTTTCCACTGCATGAACTTTTCGAACACTTGATCATTGGTTTTGATAAAATACAACCAAACATAACTTGTATAATCATCAATAAAAGTAACATAGTACCTTGCTCCTTTCTTGGAAGAAATCCTGCTAGGTCCCCATACATCTGTATGCACATAGTCGAGAATACCTCATGTCTTCTGCTTGCTTGTACTGAAGGTCACCCTGTGCTGCTTACCATAAACACAATGCTCACAAAAATCCATAGTTGGCTTCTTCAAGTTCTTCAGTAACCCCTGCTTGCTTAGTAAGCCTTCTCACTCATATGCCCAAGCCGCATATGCCAAAGACGTGTGCTATCAGACGAATTCGATGCACTAACTGCTAAAGTCCCAGTCACAGTGCTTCCCAATAATATATAAAGGTTATCATGTCGGTGACCTTTCATCACCACCAAAGAACCACGAACAACCCGCAAGATTCCACCCTCAGCAGCAAACTTGTTACCATTCGAGTCAACCATACCAAGAGAAATAAGATTATTCTTAAGGTCAGGAACATGTCTGACATTGGCCAAAATTCGCACAATTCCATCATGCATCTTCACCTTGATAGACCCAATTCCAACAGCTTGACATGTGTTGTTGTTGTCCATCAACACGGAACCACCATCCGTCGTCTTGTAGGAAGAAAACTACTCCCTTTTGGGGCACATATGGTAGGAGTATCCAGAATCGAGAATCCAACAGTCACTCATGTTGTCATGTGCCACCGAAAAACAGACTCCGTCACTGTCGACTTCTGAAGTGCAGTTTGCTTCATCATCTTCTCTTTCTGTTTTATTCTCATTTTCCATGTTCTTCTTCTTTGAATGAGTACACTTATTTGCATAATGTCATTTCTCATTACAGTTGAAGCACTTCACCTTCTCAATAGGTATCTTAGACTTGGATGTTGACCTTCTGCTGGAAGATGCTCTATCGTTTGTCCTCTCTCTTGCCATCAAATCTTGGGCCTAGTCTCCACTGTTTCTGCCATTAAAAGCCAACCTCCGCATCTTATTAGACAATAAGGCACTCGTAGCTTCTTTATGAAAATTGAGTCATTTTCGTATAGTAATGTTTGAATAAAATTCTCATAACCATCGGACAAAGAAAACAATAGGATTAGTGCCAAACGATCATCATCTTCATATATATCAACATTCTTCAAATCAGAAACAATTCGATTGAATTTTGAAATATGATCTCGAATTGACGTACCTTCCTCCATCACTAGTTTGTTGAGAGACTTTAACATATAAAAGTCGGTTGGTAAGAGTCTTCGTCATGTAGAGTGATTCTAACTTCAGGAAGAGTCCAGCGGCGGTGGTTTCGTCCTTCACAGAGTATACGACATCTCTTTCCAAACATAGGCGAATAGCGGCACATGCTTCGAGATCCATGTCATCCCAATCATCATCGGTCATATTAGCGGGCTTCTTCGACTTTCTTCGTAAAGCCTTGTGAAGATTTTGAGATATGAGAACGTCATTCATCTGGCTTTTCCAAAAGCCAAAATCATTCTTCCCATTGAACTTCTCAATTTCGTGTTTTCCAATCTTGCTTGATAGAACCATCTAAAAAATCTACTAAATTAACTTTCTTTGAGAACTCCAAAGATTTTCCTTCATGCAGATTTGTTTGTTAAGAGTATTTTTGTTCATTTGCCTCGTAATTTTGTTCTTTCTCAAATATAGAGGTTAGGCATGGATGTCCACCTCTATTGTTTTTTAAGCCACGGAGAGAGCTTTTCTCTTACTTTTTTCTTTGATAAAGTTATAGTTTTTGGAAGAAAAAAAAGGTTGAATACAATTAATATTACATATTACATGTTCCAAACAAATTTGGTAATATAATTATAATTCTATTACATTACAAAATCAATTACAATTACAATTAAAACTATAAACCAAACCGGCCTTCATGTCAACAATTCAGCCAACCCCTTGACCCAAATAAGCAAACAGCAGCCTTATGTCTTAATTTGTATCCATTCATACTACTCCAGACACCTAAGGATCATAGATTAGCTCGAAAGCTTTATTGATAACCAAACATGATTATTGTTGGCTTATAGGCTTTACTGAGAATCGCAAGAAAAATAGAGTACAAGGCTTTTACCAGCTAGAAGAGTGTATATAAGTGATAGAAACAAGATGCATAATATAGTCATATTGTGCATGAGGATAAGGTATCAGCCTCCACCACCAGATCCATACTTCTTCCCCAAGAAGATCACCTGTAGCTTGTCATAACCTGCAAGTACACCAGCCCCTGCAACCGAACGCAGGATATTTGCACCACCACCCTTGTAAAGCGATTTAGCACCCTCATTCTTGACAATCTGCTGGAACGCATCCAATGAGCTCCTGTACTTCACAGCCTCACCAGATGTCATCATCATTCTTCTTCGTACCGTATCCATAGGATAAGAGGCAAGACTAGCACCTATTGTGATGCCCCATCCCAGAAAGAAACTGGCCAAAAAATTATCCTGCAAAAAGTAGGGCAAAACATTAGAAAAAAAGAAACAAAGTCTTCTATGCAAAGTATACATAGACTGATTAAACATGACCTAATGGAGGATTCACCCAATCTAATATGGTTTGGTTTGGACCAGTCAATCTAATATGGTAACTTGTTCCGGCCAAGAGCTACAGTAGCTTGATTTTAGCTATTAGCATCACCCACGCTTTAAGACTATTATATGGTTCCAGCAATTGATACCAACTAACAGCTCCTTAGTATGGCTGAAAAAAAGTGCTCGGCATATGCTGAGAAAAAGCTTCTCTTTATTTGGATAGTTCTATGTTCGATGCAGACTTATCAGCCACTTGCACATCTTAAATCTTTGAAAAAGACAGGAAAATAATAACACAAAATGAGGATGTGATGAGTTCAAAGTCACTTTGTAAAAGACTTTTCTGTGAGGACTTGGTATTGTTAGCATGAGTTGCAAGGAAAGCATGCATAGAATCACTAGAAAAAAAATGCATTATTTGAAATGGCAGATGATAACAGAAAGGTTAGGTATTCTTTCAAATGCAGATATTTACTGACTGCCGCAAAGAGGGGGATAAGAATGTTATGAGTAAACCAAAGGTTTCCATATTGAAAAAATAACAAGAACTGCAACTACAACTCATCAGAGAGAGAGTAATGAGTAACCAAAGTTATCACTTAGCAATATTTGTCTAACCTGCAAGGGACCAACCAGCAATACTGGTTTCAGAGAGTCATACATCCCGAAGTAGAGCCCTCGATACACAATAATACGAACAAGGGAGATGTTGAAGCCCCGATAGAGTCCCACAATGCCATCAGATTTTAGAGTCTTCTTGTACACATCAATCAAACCATTGAACTGTCTTTCGCCTCCTTTCTTAGAAGCTTTTGCATCATTGGCTAGACGAGTCCTGGCATAATCCAGAGAGTATACAAATAGGCTAGAAGTGGCACCTGCTGCACCTCCAGATGCCAAGTTACCAGCAAACCACTTCCAATATCCATCCTTGTCCTTTTTAAAGTTAAACATGTTCTTGAAGTAATCCTTGAAGGCAAAGTTTGAGGCCTATCATGGAATACAGAATCAAGTTAGAGAGAGAGAGAGAGAGAGAGAGAGAGAGAGAGAGAAGGGGGGGGGGGGGGGGGGGGGGGCATGCACAGGAAGAGAGAATTTATCAACCTGGGTGGGAAAATAACGGATGACATTCGTAGCATTTCCTCTCCATAAGGAAAGGAAGCCCTCATTCTTGATTGTCCGGCCAAAACAGTCTCCAATCCCTTTATAAGGCTTGGAGAGCCGACCACTTTTGATCATCTCATCTTGATTCTGTATCAGAAGTTTTACCCGCTCAATCGGAGCAGCTACTGTTTTAGATACAGCAGCAGAAACGCCCCCCATCAGAAAATCCGTGAGAAACCCAGTAACACCCTTCCCTTGAGGTGCACAAGCAAGGACAGGAGAAACAGACGAAAGTGGTGAAAGGGCAAAGGATGCATTGTTGCTGTGGTATGATTGCAGTAATGAACTCTGCAAACCCCGGCTGACGTAAGAGTCCGGTAATTTATTTCCTTGATAATGGCGAACCAGTGTAGAAGTCAAATAAGACGACCCATATATCTTATGTATCACTGATGGATCGCACAACTTATCAGAATCTCCATTGTCCACAAAGCAGACCTACAAAAGAGTTTGCCTACCATCATAACCACCAATATGAAGCTCATGGAT